>JAGWEN010001700.1:0-18242 GCA_018703685.1 Orius laevigatus
TTTTGAGGGTGAGCGTTTGAGAGTGAGTTTCTGAGGGTGAGGTTTTGAGGGTGAGGTTTTGAGGGTGAGGTTTTGAGGGTGAGGTTTTGATGATGAAATTTTAATGGTGAGGTTTTGAGGGTGAGTTTTTGAGGGTGAGGTTTTGAGAGTGAGTTTTTGAGGGTAAGTTTTTGATGGTGAGGTTTTGAGGGTGAGGTTTTGAGGGTGAGGTTTTGAGGGGGAGGTTTTGAGGGGGAGGTTTTGAGGGTGAGGTTTTGAGGGTGAGGTTTTGAGGGTGAGGTTTTGAGGGTGAGGTTTTGAGGGTGAGGTTTTGAGGGTGAGGTTTTGAGGGTGAGGTTTTGAGGGTGAGTTTTTTAGGGTGAGGTTTTGAGGGTGAGGTTTTGATGGTGAGTTTTTGAGGGTGAGCGTTTGAGAGTGAGTTTCTGAGGGTGAGGTTTTGAGGGTGAGGTTTTGATGGTGAAATTTTGATGGTGAGGTTTTGAGGGTGAGTTTTTGAGGATGAGGTTTTGAGGGTGAGGTTTTGAGGGTGAGTTTTTTATGGTGAGGTTTTGAAGGTGAGGTTTTTAGGGTGAGGTTTTGAGGGTGAGGTTTTGAGGGTGAGGTTTTGAGGGTGAGGTTTTGAGAGTGAGTTTTTGAGGGTAAGTTTTTGATGGTGAGGTTTTGATGGTGAGGTTTTGAGGGTGAGGTTTTGAGGGTGAGGTTTTGAGGGTGAGGTTTTTAGGGTGAGGTTTTGAGGGTGAGGTTTTGATGGTGAGTTTTTGAGGGTGAGGTTTTGATGGTGAAATTTGGAGGGTGAGTTTTTGACGGTGAGTTTTTGAGGGTGAGTTTTTTATGGTGAGGTTTTGAAGGTGAGGTTTTGAGGGTGAGTTTTTGAGGGTTAGGTTTTTAAGGTGAGGTTTTGAGGGTGAAATATGAGGGTGAAGTTTGAGGGTGAGTTTAATGGTGAGGTTTTGAGGGTGAGTTTTTGAGGGTGAGTTTTTGAGGATGAGGTTTTGAGGGTGAGGTTTTGAGGGTGAGTTTTTTATGGTGAGGTTTTGAAGGTGAGGTTTTGAGGGTTAGGTTTTGAAGGTGAGGTTTTGAGGGTGAAATATGAGGGTGAAGTTTAAGGTTGAGGTTAATGGTGAGGTTTGAAGGTGATGTCTGATCTTTCTTCTCGTCTATCCTTATCTCCATCTTTATTCTTGAGCAAGTCTCCTCCTCCCGTAACCAAAATGATCTTTTCAACAATCTCATGGAAAACCTTTAAACTCAAATTTCTCTTCTATAACCTCATAAAAGATAACAGACTCTAAAATAAAACGGAATCAAAGAACCACAAACGCTTTTCCAGAAGGAAAAGGAGGAAACTTCTTTATAATATAAGGAAGTTAAAAAACGATGGGATTGTGCCTTTGTGGAAGTAAAAGGAATGCACATAACAGGGTTACAGCTCGTTTTCAATCATTTCAACGCAAAGGACTTACTGTTTCTAGTTTTATGCTTCCCTCAAAGACAAGAGGGGATATAACGCAATTAGGGATAACTACGTTCTCCCAACACCTGCTCTACACTTCCACTGATTAGAACAATTTTTTATAAGTTTCATCCATTTTAAAGAAGGAACATAAGTTTTAGCTTTCCTTAAGTTAATTGCAACGGGCGAATGAGAATCGTCTTCATGACACACATTTTATTTTATAGCGTCCAAATAAGTTTTTGTAATGTCAACCGTAGGGTGATTTGTAACAGGTCGACCATCCGCGACCTAGCAGTAACTTAGCGAATAAATCTTTCCTTCTGTCAGACTCTTCCTAAACTCCAATTTATTGCTTTCTGTTTTTACTCAGTTTTAGTCGCCTTCCATTCTAACCGATTTCTCGCATTTAAAATGCTTGTCTGGCTTTTCGAGTTAAAAAAAAAAAAAAAAAAAAAAAGGTATGTGTATTTTAGTTGAAATTACGTGAGAAAAATATTTTCGCTGGATGTTTGCGAGAGGCAATTAACCTCGTTTTCTTTGGGCTGCTTTGAATATGAAGGTGAGGCCTCCTAGACTAATGTCAACAAAGCTTTCGCTTAGGGAGCTAAGGCTAAGTCCCTATTGTGCCTCCATTCCACCCCTCTCCCTTGTAAGAAAGCGAGTCTTGAAAAGGAGCTCTCCCGCGTTATAAATCTTCTTTAATGAGAATAGTTCAGGTTATGGCTAGAACCTGGCGGGTGGGTCGGTGTGTGGGGGTGGTCCGGGAATTATTACCGGTAATATATCGCGTTCCCTCTTCTCTTTTAAACGGCCGCTTGAATATTAGAGAGGACGAAAACCTTTTGTAGACGAGCCTCTAGTTTTATGACGTCAACGATTTTTAACCTTTTTACACGACTCGTTCAGAACCTTTATAATCGCGATCAAACCCTTATTATGGCACCTACAACCTTTGTTCTCACTTTTTTCATTAATCTCACTTCTTTTTAAAAATTTGAAAACCAATTTTTTTCTTACGCTTTCAGGGTCTAACCACAAAATTTTAATTTTCCCTTTAATATAACCCTAAAACAAAGCCTTTCATCTCTTTATATCAATAGTGTTCTTTTCTTTATAAATATAAACTCCCTCAAAAAGAAGGGTGTCGGTTGATAGTTGTAGTCGTAAAGGGGTGGTAGTTCGGTAGTGGTAGTTTGGCAGTGGTAGTTTGGCAGTGGAAGTTTGGCAGTGGTAGTTTGGCAGTGGTAGTATGGCAGTGGTAGTTTGGCAGTGGTAGTTTGGCAGTGGTAGTTTGGCAGTGGTAGTTTGGCAGTGGTAGTTTGGCAGTGGTAGTTTGGCAGTGGTAGTTTGGCAGTGGTAGTTTGGCAGTGGTAGTTTGGTATTGGTATTTTGGTGATGGTAGTTTGGTATTGGTGTTTGGGTAGTAGTAATTGGGTTTTGGTAGTTTGGTATTGGTATTTAGGTAGTAATATTTGGCTATTGGTAGTTTGGTAATGGCATTCAGGTAGTAATAATTGGGTATTGGTAGTTTGGTGTTGGTATTTGGGTAGTATTATTTGGGTATTGGTAATTTGGTATTGGTATTTGGGTAGTAATATTTGGCTATTGGTAGTTTGGTAATGGTATTTGGGTAGTAATATTTGGGTATTGGTAGTTTGGTATGGGTGGTTTGGTATTGGTATTTTGGTGATGGTTGTTTGGTATTGGTGTTTGGGTAGTAGCAATTGGGTTTTGGTAGTTTGGTATTTAGGTAGTAATATTTGGCTATTGGTAGTTTGGTAATGGTATTCAGGTAGTAATAATTGGGTATTGGTAGTTTGGTATTGGTATTTGGGTAGTAATATTTGGGTATTGGTAGTTTGGTATTGGTATTTGGGTAGTAATATTTGGGTATTGGTAATTTGGTATTGGTATTTGGGTAGTAATATTTGGGTATTGGTAGTTTGGTAATAGTATTTGGGTAGTAATATTTGGGTATTGGTAGTTTGGTATTGGTATTTGTGTAGTAATATTTTTTTAGTGGTATTTTGGTAGTGGTAGGTGGGTAGTGGTATTTTGGTAGTGGCAGTTGGGTAGTGGAAGTAGGGTAGTATAAGTTAGGTAGTGGCAGTTGGGTCGTGGTACCTAGTTGGTTAGTGGTAGTTAGGTAAGGGTATAATTTGGTAAGAGTATTTGGATAGGAGTGGTTAATAAGATGTGGTTTGATAAGCGTTTCTGGGTAGAGGTGGATGGGTATTGGTAGTTTGAAGTCCATTGCGAAGATAGTAGTTTCAAACTTTTTGAATCCACCGAAATAACGTTTTTCTACTCTATGCGTCAAACAAGACCCCAATTTCCTCGACCATTCTAAAACTCACGAAACAACTCGAAAAAAGGCATAAAAACAATGCCGTTAAAGGCCTCAGCCATCTTCGAGAAGACGACCCTATAAATTTCCCCGCGATTTAAATAATTAAAACGTCGGAAAAACGAGTTTGTCATTCGCTTTTTCTTCGTTTAGAAGCGCAATTTCCTTCTTGTGCCTGGGACTGGGTGGAAATTAGTTTTGTCGCCTCTTTCCCCCCACCCTTTTACTCATCACTTACATTAATTATAAATTCGTAATTAGAAAACAAGTGACGAGATAATGCGAACTGGGCCATCACTGACCAGTTTCAGAGGGCATCTAAAAGTTTTAATTAGACCCAGCACTTTCCAAGAACAAAAAAAAAATGTTTTATTTATTTTGAATGGCACATTCCTAACAAATTATAAAATGGGGGGAAACAATAAAAGGTAGCTGTCACGAAAAGTAATGAATTAATTACTAGGAGTGCGTTGTGTTAAGCATTGCTATTCATCAAGGTCAATTCACGCCTTCCTTTTGTAGAATTCATTATACTACGTCCTTTTTTATCAAACATTTTTTTAACATAAAAAACTTCTTTTGCGTTTTGTCAATTTTTAGGTTGATGGTGCTTTTAAGGGCTTTTTTTCCAAGCAGAAAATAACCCTTCAGACAATTAAGGGATGTCCTGAAAGGGAGGAGAGCAATTATTCGTTTCAACGACTCTTGAGACGTCCTAACAAGCATGGAAGCGGTCATTTTCCAAATACGAGTCCTTTAGAAATTTTCTTCTTTTTTGTCAAGATGCTCGATTTTCACGGACAAAAAATATTTTTCTCGAGTTCAAAAAGCCCGTGGGGTGTCTTCTTATCATGGATTTATATACGGTGGCAGAAAATGTTTTGTGATTTTCAATTTTCGCCCGTTGAATCACCTTCTGGAAACATGGGAGAATAATCCTCCTTTATGTCAGCTCGAGTCGGCGGGCGGAAAAAAAGTCCGGGGGGTTCTCACACAATGCGAATCGAGGGTAAAGAGAGGGGGGGTGGAATATTGATATTGGAGCGCGCGAGCAATAATATGCACACATTCGACGGAAAAGTCCCGATGTTAAAAGAGCTTCCACGCTTCTCAACGTCACAAACACGAGTCCGACTCTCCCCACCTACTCAATCAGCTTTTGTCAATATTTTAATTTTTTTTTTCTCTCCCCCTCCCTATCGTAATTGAACCACACGTCAAAAACCACCCCCTATCGTGCAGGTTAAGTTAATTAATAACCAGAAAGAATAAACAATCATTCATCTACCCAAAATACAGTTGTTGCTTTAAAACCAGGTTTTGAAGACTTTTTTCGTCCAAATGATAGCGTCTACTGAAGATAATTTACTCCCAATATCTTTCCTCCTTCTTGGTATAGCATCACAGCATATGAAGAGCCAGGGATAAAAAAGATGCTAGTGACCAAAAAGTGATTTTGAGAAAATTGAAAAACAAAGTTTGATTTCTATTAACCCTTTTGTAATATACTGTTGTAATGCATGTAACATTCATTATTTTCTCCTTACCCTGAATCTTTTCACGCACATTTCGGACAAGTCTCATCTTTTTCCCCTTTGTTGTTCTACCAGATGGTAGTACATCTTCATAGCGCCTAGATAGCTCTAATAGCTCAAAAGTGACGTTCATCTTTTTTCCCTCTGGCACTTCATTTGGTTGTATGGGACATTTTATATCCTTATCTTTACCCTTTATTATTTAAAAAATTGCACAATTTACGTTGACCTAGAGAAAGTTGGCTAGAGTGACATGTGAAGTTAGTTGAGACCTCCCGTGAATTTGAGGAATTCCTTGGAACGAAGGCTTTAACTTGAATAATAGAGAGCGGGGAGGAGTAACGCGGAGAGGTTGTCCGTTCTAAAATTCATGTTAGTCCTGTGAAAATTCGTGGGCGAAAAACTAAAGTGGAGAAGGGTGAGTGTTGAAAGTCAAGTTGACCTTTACGCTTTAATTTTTTTTCATTCGACTTTTCCTTTTGTGATTGGCGGGAAGGGATGAAATATCAGGAGGATCACGTTTTAAGTGTGGAAGGGAAAACGTGTGTGTGGTGGATTTTTTTGAAAAAGCGCAATAATTTTCACATCAAGGAGAGATTAAAAACTCGTCAGTTGCATAATGTCGGAAGGGGAACCGAAAGCCTCACGGTAAGCCGTCCACCATTCAATGCAATTTTCCGTGTATTTGGGCAAAAAGGGGAATATTCTTCGGGCCAACATAAATTGTTAACATTGTAAAGAATCAGATAGGTAGTTCTCTTAACTTCGTTTGGGTATATTTAGGAGTGTTCTGGTTGTTTAGGGGAGCTTATGTGGTATAGAAGGCTGCTATGAGTTTTGGATTGTTTTGGGCGAGTTTGATGGTCGTTTGGCTGAAGTTTGGGATGCTTTTTGGTTTGAGAGTTTGGGGTTGTTTGGTAGGGAGCATGGGGGAGGTTTTAGTGATTTTGGAGGGTGGAGTTTCGGTTAGTTTGGGTATACGTTTTGGGGTTCTTTTGGGGGGTGTTTGCCTGGAGGAAGTGTAGGGCTGTTTGGGGGAGCTTGAGGTTTTTTGGAAGGCTTGGATGAGTTTTATTCAACACTTTTCCATTTCTATTTTAAATTCATCGTATTTATTGTTAGTTAGGGCCTGGGGAGTGAAGAGTGGTGGGTCTACATAGGGCTGAAACCTCGAAAATTCCCTGTTCTTCATATAAGATTTGAAATGTACACAAAAGGTTTATTGATGAAAGAAATCGATATTTAGGTAACGTCTTCAATACTAAACAAAGTAAACAAATTTTAATTAACCTTATCTTCTAAATGGCCATAAAACCTTATATTATAATAAGCCATATTATATTTAAGGGTTAGATTTACAACCGTGTGTAAGGGCGCTATAAATTTCTCTATTGCCAAATGCATGAGGAGGTGCGGCGGCTCGTACGTGAATAACTAAACAGTTCGAGGAGCTATGACCGATATTTTAGAGAGTTTCCGAACAATCCTTTAGTTATTCATCGTGTAGAGGTCGAACTAGACCATATTTAATTCAAAACGTCTAAAAAAAGACGTTGGAACACGAATATTAATGTATTCGTTAATACTGGGATAAGGAATAGGTGGATTAATTGCGGTGAAAGGTCCCCCAATTAGATGAAGATAAGCTTTCTCGATCCTGATTTCGCTCCAGGAAGTCCGATCTCGGAATAATTAAACTTCCCGCCCGAAATTCCGCATAATCGAGTAAAAGCGAAACTTACGAACAATATCTTTACATCAGGAGAAACACCCCCGAACCCTTTCCGAAGTCTCAAAGGGCTATAATTACTCCAATTCGGGAAACCATGGGTTGTCTAATCCGGACTTGACCGTCCGAACTAATAGCACCTCCCAGGCCCCCTACTAATTACTCACTCTAATTATAAGTAATTCCATAAAGGGGTCACTTAATTAAGCAACAGAGTCAAGATAGACAGAAAGCGACTTAATTAGACTCCGTCTTCTACCTACTAATATCGAAGAAAAACGAAAATTTCTCCAAGTAATTAATATCTTTGAGATGTTATTAGCAATGCAGGGTTTCTGACATGAGTCTGATATGTGACATAGTGTGACAACGTTGGCTGAAACGGACGAGTTTCGCTCTCTCGGTGTAATTAGAGAATGAGGAGGGGGCGAGTTGAGCTCTCATCCTTCACTCAAGCCAACAATTACCACCCTACAATTATTCACCTAAAACGAACCCAGTCGACTAAAACTAATTTAGAGTTTTCGACCTCCCCTTTATTGTCTTTCCACGTCGCCAAAATGGTTAAACGTGAGTTCATCTAATAGAATATTAAATTTTTCGTATTAAACAGAGTTTTTGAGTTGTTTAGAAGCTAAAAATCATTTTTGTAATGATAAAATTAATTTAATTTTTGGATAAAATCGTGTTTTTTTCCTTGTCCTTGGACCATCGGTAGACTAAATTGTTTATGTCAGCATCCTGGTATCCGATTAGGAAGAGATCTGACGCTAACAAATTCAATTTACACAGAACGGCTGACGATAGAGGCTCATTTTTTTGTCCACGTTCTTCATTCGACATTTTCCTTCTAACAATTTTTTTTGCTGAAGCTCAGCCTAACTAAAGTTTTACTAAAAAATGACGCCAAAACTTCCTTTTGTTGGTGAGAGGAATAATTTTCGGCAATGTTATGTGATATTATTAAAGGCGGAGCAAAGAGAGAATTTCGTGAGGGTCGGAAAGTTCATAATTTAACGGCTTTCTATAGGTAGGGTTTATTAAGGATCTGAATAGAGAGAGGCGTTTTGGTTAAAAGAGAGTTAATACTCGAGTACTTTCAACCCCCGGCTCCGTGAAAACCATTTCTCGCATCCCCCTCCCTACAGTCCTTAGAATAGGTTACACCTAAAACTTGAATGTAGTTTCCAATGCGGCAAGTTTCAAAAGCTGAGGGCCCAACTCGGTTACGCACCTACGAGCCAAAACTCCCCCCCTCTTCGACATCCTTGCCATCCTTTCAGGGCACCTTCCGTGAAATTGACTCCGACCCCGCCTCCCTTTAGCCCTCCACGCCAACAACGAAGGCATCGCTCGTTCCAATCCCCCTCGCAAATATTTGCTCAGCTTCGAAATTATTTCCAGAAATTGCACACGATAATGGAATGCACATTTTATCGTTATTGGATTTCAGTAAAGTTGATTGTTTAATATTTTGATTAAAATTCAGTTTCTCGGACGAATGCCATCCTATGTTTAAACCTTCCTAGTAAACTCAAGTATTTTAATTTTTTTTCTTTTGTTTCAGGTGGGTTTTTTTTTGATAGTCATTTAACCCTAAAGGTGAGTCAGATCCAGGGATGCTGCTGGATCTTTTCTTTTTCGAACACCTTATAGACTATCCATGGACTGTCCCATTTCCATTTTTAAATTCACCCAAAATGTAGTTTTGGACTGTTTTTAGGGTAAAAATACCATTCTGAGGTCGTTTTTCTGATTTGAAAACATTTTTTTTTCTATCTCACCAAAGGGGTTCCCAACGTTTTTGATCGAAAAATTTTCATTTTTTAAATTCGCCCAAAATGTAGTTTCAAGCTGTTTTTAGGGTGAAAAATACCAATCTGAGGTCATTTTTCATATTTGAAAAAAAAAAAAAAAAAAAAAAAATCACCTCACTAAAGAGTTGACCCTTTCAACATTGCCCCTCCCAGGAAGGAGATGATTTTAGACAACCACCATTCTAATATCTAGTAACTTTCTTATTAATTATTTACAAATGTTTAAACAAAATAAAAAGGTGCGTATTGATGGAGTTAAAAGGGGAAAAAGGTTTTTTTCCTTTCTCTTTACCTTCCGCAGTTGTGAGCCTCCATCAATGGCCCGTTTTGAGGGGATATTGACAATATGATTGAATTGGAAATCAGGACTAGGCCTCGGGCTCGGGAGAAAAGAGGCTCAAGCTTTAACTTTCGCTACACTTACTCCCTCCCCCACCCGACATCGCAGTTCCGATTACACCCTTACCTTCAGCCCCCCTTTTAGACTCCAACGAAAAAAAAAAAAAAAAAAAAATCGACTAAACAAAGCAGAGCTTAAACTGTCCACTTCTTTCATAATTCATTATCACGCTACATAAAATTTAATTACTCTTTTCAAGTAAAAGAAGTCAAGGAAAAGCAGTAAACTGAATTAAACGACTCCTTGAAGTCTTTATCGATTTCAACGTTTAAACAAAACCTCCGGAAGGGTGTCAACTTGATGAAAAGACTTTCCTTTTAAAAGAGTTAATCCGAAATTTGTCTTCTCTCTTTTCAATAATTATGTTTTAATTTGAAATTTTTAATTGACGATTTTTTTTTCTCTATTAGTAAAAGAGGTAAATACAAATCTGAAATAATAGTCAGGCCTTAAGTGAACGAGTTGAAAAGAAGAGTCAGAACTTAATTACTAGGACAAAAGTTTCCTCATTAATGAGAATTTACTTTTCTCGGGTTAGAAAACTTTAACGAGAAATTCAATTGCCGATATAAAACAAAAGGGTTCTTCATTTTCATTTGTTATAGAAGAGAATTTTTTTTCTTATTAAGCCCTCGTAGATCGAAAATGTTTATAAATTGACATAAATTAGTTTTCCTTTTTGAAATTCCGAAAGCACTTGGAACGTTTAATTTAATCGTTCGTTTGATAAACGGAGGGGCGGGGTTTGTATATTAAAGAAAGGGGGAGGAGGGTGGACATGCTGTGCGGCCACACAAACCCCTTGTTCTACTAATGAAATCAATCGACCCTTCATCCCTGTTTCACCCTCTTCATTCTTGATCTTGGAAACATTAAAAAATCGAAAAAAATTAACATTTTTGTTATAATTTGAATGAAAGTTTATCGCCTGAGATTATGCCCAAATAAGTAGACCAATTTGCTACGAATCACCCAATTCTCGATAATTCGCCCAAATTGGCGACACTCTCAAAATCCTAACTTCTTGGGATTGCTGGGTTGTTTGATTAGACCAAACTTAGCCTAACTACCTACCACAATTACAATATTCACCTCAAAAATTTCTACCCAACGAATTAGATTCATGTAAAACAACGTCCAACTTAATAAAAATCAATCAATTCTAAACATGGTTTTCACAAATATAACGAAAAGCGTTATATTACTTTCTTTGAATTGGCATTGACTTTTTTGTGGTAGAAAAAAGAGAGGTTGATTGTGTACTGGGGGTTGAAGAGGAAGCAGGCCCGACATGTGACAGATTGGTGCGGTCTAATGAGGGAGGCGCCTAATCCCCCGTTAGAAGAGAGGCCAACGGCTAATGGGAGGTGTAAATCTTGAAGCCACATTCCGACCTTTTATAGGGAACACTTTTTTTCGAAAAACCACATTTTTTCTTTTTTTTTTTTTTTTTACAAAAGGACGTTTTTTGATTTACGGCTAAGAAATTCGCGCGATAGTAAAATGAGATTGAATTTTCCTGAGGTAATTGGTTATCGCCCCTCTGAATCACGATGCCTCAGTTCATATTTTTTGCCCTAACCAAGCCTCCTCCTCTTGGGACCCTTGATTCACACTTGTAATTTTCAACCCTGTTCGGACAATCGTTATTTACAACCGTCGCCCTCTCGACAGCCGCCTCGGTTTTTATTGTTTTGAAATTACATTCAGAATGTCTGGGAAAAAAATTGCTAAAGTCAATATTTTATTCATTTTTAACTTGTTATTTGTAATTTAAATATTGATATTTTGGTCTCAAATGGTTTTCCAAAATTAGAACTGTATTCAAAATGACGTCAGAATGACGTAAAAGGTCAAATACGAATATAGACCTAAAGGAGCATCCAAAAATGGAACAATTATCAATAAAGCACTTGAAAACAGGAACGTTTTAATTTGTAAAAGCATTCCGTCGCTTTAACCCGGAATGTGTGAATGTCGCCATAATTTTAAAACCTCTGAATAACGGCTGGAAGGGTGGTAAAAATAAATTTTGGGTTTGTTTCAGCATTCCCAGTCCGGTCAGAGCATTAAAATGGTATTTAGAAACCAGCTTTGAGGGGGGGGGGGATGGATGGTGTTGGGTTTCGAAGCAGAATCCACTTTTTACCGTAGGGCGTTTTAAAGAGAAAGCGGCCGTTTAATTTCCAACTGTTGTCCTGGCTTTTGCTGTGATAAAACAAAGGTAGGAGGGACCAAAAGGGGGAACAATAAAAATGCAGATGACACCAGGAGGTACATAATTAACGCAACCCACCCCTAGTTTCCTCTTTTTTCAAAGACTTAAGGAAAAAAAGCTCCAATTCAAGAGTCACAAGCCTCAAAGCTGTTTTCATAGTCTTTGTCATGCTAATCACTAAAAAAAATCACCTTTTTACAATGGATTCTACCAGCTTGGTAAAATAGACACAACCATTTTGATTATGCGAATCCACCTTTTAATTTTAATCATTTATTTCCAAAAAATAACAAACCGAAAACAAAGTTCAAAGAGTGTTCCTACGTAATAATATTTCTTTTTGCTCCAGTTTAAAAAAAAAAGGTGAACATGAAAATACGAGTAAATTACGATTGAAAATACAAGAGAACAACGTGAAAATAAACACAAAATATTGTTCAAACGAACCGTGGGGGAGATATGGAGTAATTTTCAGAAACGTAATTTCTTTTTCAATACTTTATAACTGACTAAAGTTTGCTTTTGATTTAATATGGACATCGAATTGGAAGTAAAAGTTACTTGAGCTAACAGTTAAATTTTCGATCGGCTATTATTGAAGTTTGACGTTTATGGAAATGGCCGTTAAACATAAAATTTAGCGTGTCAAATAGGTAATGAAGGTACAATAGACATAATAAACTGAACTTCTCAATGTAGTTAGGGATGAATTGATAGAGCTATATTTAATATGACGTAGAGTATCGTAATAATCGTAATAATTGTAATAAATTGGGAAAATAAATCAGGAAAAGTTAAATAAGATTCAAAAATTGGCTCCCGGACGGGAATCGAACCCGCGTCTTCGAATTGGTACTCCAACGTGCTATCCATTACACCACCGAGAACTGATAATGAATGGATAACATAGAGTTTAACAACAGTTTAACTCAACAAACGTAGTTTAAGTCTAACGTAGTTTAACAACGTAGAGTATGATCATTTATACTGTATTGGTTAAAAATATTCTATTTCATGTGGAATCTAGGAACGCGTGGGGTATAGTTAAAAAGTATGAATTCGGGATTTAGATATCAATTTTGGGGTAGGTACCTAGTTCTGAACTAATATGCTTCAAGTTTGATAGCTGTAGAGGGATTTTTTCCTCTCGCGAGCAAAGCTTCGAACCAATATGCAGCAAGTTTGAAATCTGCAGAGGCACATGTTTAAACTAAATATTCCAAAACTTAATTTCGTTTGGTGACGAATGGTATATTTCCCCAGATAGGACTCGAATCAGACTATGACCCTACCTTCTGAAAACAATAGGAGGTGACTAGTAGATCTAAAGCCATTGCTAGGATAGGGGAGGGCTCACTTTGATCTTAGCCAAAAAACCGAGAAGCGAGAATTTGCCAAAAATGCCTTCTCGTACAGGTACGAACTCATTAATTATTTTAATTTTGATTAAACAGGATCTTTTATTTTATCTTTTATCTTATTCACTTTCTTCGGTTCAAGAATTTTTAATTTTTTTCTATTTTTTTTTCGATTTCCCTCTGTTCTCCGGCAGACGGTAGATGCCTACCATGTCGTAGTTTATCTAGGGGATATATAAAATGTAACTAAAAAATTGTAAATAAAGATAAATTTTCATTCATTGATTCATTCATTCATAGGGAAGGGCTGCGTTGCAGGGATTGTTTTTATTGTGAAAAATTAAACATTATTTTGTTCAGGGCAGTATTTTATAAAATGCAATATTACTCTCTATATTCAATATTTGGGTGTATACCATTCGCCCTACAGACCATTCGCCCTACAGTCAATTCATCCTAAAAACAAAAATAATCACTACAATTCGCCCTACAGACCATTCGTCCTACATGCAATTCATCCTAAAAACGAATATTAAACATTACCATTCGCCCTACAGACCATTCGTCCTACAGTCAATTCAACATAAAAACGAATATTATACATTACCGTTCGCCCTAAAAACCATTCGCCCTACTGTCGATTCATCCTACAAGTTATTATTAAACTTGTTCATTCGACCTACAGACCATTCAACCTAATGTCAATTCAACCTAAAATGACGGATTTAAAAAGAAATTTAAAAAAATACCATTCGTCCGACAAACCATTCGCCCTACAGTCAATTCATCCTAAAAAATAATATTAAACATTACCATTCGCCCTACAGACCATTCGTCCTACAGTCAATTCAACATAAAAACGAATATTATACATTACCGTTCGCCCTAAAAACCATTCGCCCTACTGTCGATTCAACCTAAAATGGCGACCGTAAAGATTCTAGAAAACAAATTTTTTTTTTACGCTGCGTCGAAAAATTAGATTTAAATTAAACCCCCCGATTGCTTACCTACTATAATACTATGATCTCTCTTATGCTACGGCGAGTGTAAATAAGGAAAGACGAATCAGCCTTTGCCCCCCCCCCCCTTTCACAACGTCAAATTTATTTTAAAAGAAGCTTCCCTTCTTTGAAATATTTACCGAAACTTTATTAACGGAAACAAACATTACGGAAAAATTGCTGGCAATACCTTTTTGTTAAATTTACCAACTCAAAAATGTCCGAAATTTGGTTTGAATAGTCTAAAACCCAGAATTAGCCATTTTTGACAGAAGCCTCACCAAATATGGTGCGTATTCAAAGGATAGGTAGTGTTCGAAATTTGAAATAATACCCATTCCCACGCTATCTACCTTGGTCAAAAAAAATAAATTCGGCCATTTTTGAATCTAACTTTCCCAAAAACAGTTGACCGTATACAGGGTGGTCGATCGATTTTAGCCCGCGAATGTTTCGATTTCTGAACCTAACAACTGAAGTTTTTCCTAAATTTATGAATTTGTTAGTTTAAGAGAGTTTAATCTTGTGTTTATCTGCTTATTACAGACTAAATGATGATGAAAGTACTTCTTTTATGGTTTGAGACCATCATTTACGGTTATATTACACTAAAAGTTCGATCGAGAATGTACGGTCACCCAAGAAATGCTAAGTCTTACCAAAGGTCTTACCCCATCTTCATCGTAAAGCGAAGATATTAGGACAAATAAGTTCTAATGAGAAAATAAATCAATTAATAGCTTCTTATTCAGTCTTCTCTATTTATAATCGATCGATTAGACAAGGAAATATGTAGTTGAAAGCAGACTTTTATCCTTGAGAAGCAATTGCATTTCAGAAATCCCTGCTTTCGCGGTCTTTTATTATTATGATTAGCACCGACTTATTTTTTGAACTTTTTTAAGCTCAAAACTATCAATTTGAGTACGAAACAGTATTATTATGTAAATATCGTCATTGTTTCTTGGATTTTTCTCAAAGTAATCAAGATTTTTATGAAAATTATCGCTATCATTCCTTATCAGTTATCAGTTATCACTTATTATCTGTTTGATCTGTTTTAGCGAATTTCATAATTTAATTTACCTACATTAAAAATCATCAATAATCTAAATTAGCTCCACTTTACACTTGTGGTTTAAAGGAACAACTCCGCGAATTCAAAACGGGGGGCCCCTCCGCGATTTATAAAATCGAGAAATAAAACTTGTGTTTGTTGTTCTTCGAGCGGATTCACTCTTCTTTACACTCGCCTTAGCCTAAGAGAGAGGCTGGCTTTTATTCCATCTCCCAGGTAGGATTAGAACCGAAGGTGGTACGTTCCCTGCCGCCCCAGGGGTCGGAAAGTTGGTCTTCGAGAGGATTCGCTCTTCTCTACACTCGCCTTAGCCTAAGAGAGAGGCTTGCTTTTATTCCATCTCCCAGGTAGGATTAGAACCGAAGGTGGTAGGTTCCCTGCCGCCCCGGGGTCGGAAAGTTGGTCTTCGAGAGGATTCGCTCTTCTCTACACTCGCCTTAGCCTAAGAGAGAGGCTTGCTTTTATTCCATCTCCCAGGTAGGATTAGAACCGAAGGTGGTAGGTTCCCTGCCGCCCCCGGGGTCGGAAAGTTGGTCTTCGAGAGGATTCGCTCTTCTCTACACTCGCCTTAGCCTAAGAGAGAGGCTTGCTTTTATTCCATCTCCCAGGTAGGATTAGAACCGAAGGTGGTAGGTTCCCTCCGCCCCCGGGGTCGGAAAGTTGGTCTTCGAGAGGATTCGCTCTTCTCTACACTCGCCTTAGCCTAAGAGAGAGGCTTGCTTTTATTCCATCTCCCAGGTAGGATTAGAACCGAAGGTGGTAGGTTCCCTGCCGCCCCCGGGGTCGGAAAGTTGGTCTTCGAGAGGATGCACTCTTCTTTACACTCGCCTTAGCCTAAGAGAGAGGCTTGCTTTTATTCCATCTCCCAGGTAGGATTAGAACCGAAGGTGGTACGTTCCCTGCCGCCCCAGGGGTCGGAAAGTTGGTCTTCGAGAGGATTCGCTCTTCTCTACACTCGCCTTAGCCTAAGAGAGAGGCTTGCTTTTATTCCATCTCCCAGGTAGGATTAGAACCGAAGGTGGTAGGTTCCCTGCCGCCCCCGGGGTCGGAAAGTTGGTCTTCGAGAGGATTCGCTCTTCTCTACACTCGCCTAGCCTAAGAGAGAGGCTTGCTTTTATTCCATCTCCCAGGTAGGATTAGAACCGAAGGTGGTAGGTTCCCTGCCGCCCCGGGGTCGGAAAGTTGGTCTTCGAGAGGATGCACTCTTCTTTACACTCGCCTTAGCCTAAGAGAGAGGCTTGCTTTTATTCCATCTCCCAGGTAGGATTAGAACCGAAGGTGGTAGGTTCCCTGCCGCCCCCGGGGTCGGAAAGTTGGTCTTCGAGAGGATTCGCTCTTCTCTACACTCGCCTTAGCCTAAGAGAGAGGCTTGCTTTTTATTCCATCTCCCAGGTAGGATTAGAACCGAAGGTGGTAGGTTCCCTGCCGCCCCCGGGGTCGGAAAGTTGGTCTTCGAGAGGATGCACTCTTCTTTACACTCGCCTTAGCCTAAGAGAGAGGCTTGCTTTTATTCCATCTCCCAGGTAGGATTAGAACCGAAGGTGGTAGGTTCCCTGCCGCCCCCGGGGTCGGAAAGTTGGTCTTCGAGAGGATTCGCTCTTCTCTACACTCGCCTTAGCCTAAGAGAGAGGCTTGCTTTTATTCCATCTCCCAGGTAGGATTAGAACCGAAGGTGGTACGTTCCCTGCCGCCCCCGGGGTCGGAAAGTTGGTCTTCGAGAGGATTCGCTCTTCTCTACACTCGCCTTAGCCTAAGAGAGAGGCTTGCTTTTATTCCATCTCCCAGGTAGGATTAGAACCGAAGGTGGTAGGTTCCCTGCCGCCCCCGGGGTCGAAAGTTGGTCTTCGAGAGGATTCGCTCTTCTCTACACTCGCCTTAGCCTAAGAGAGAGGCTTGCTTTTATTCCATCTCCCAGGTAGGATTAGAACCGAAGGTGGTAGGTTCCCTGCCGCCCCCGGGGTCGGAAAGTTGGTCTTCGAGAGGATGCACTCTTCTTTACACTCGCCTTAGCCTAAGAGAGAGGCTTGCTTTTATTCCATCTCCCAGGTAGGATTAGAACCGAAGGTGGTAGGTTCCCTGCCGCCCCCGGGGTCGGAAAGTTGGTCTTCGAGAGGATGCACTCTTCTTTACACTCGCCTTAGCCTAAGAGAGAGGCTTGCTTTTATTCCATCTCCCAGGTAGGATTAGAACCGAAGGTGGTAGGTTCCCTGCCGCCCCCGGGTCGGAAAGTTGGTCTTCGAGAGGATGCACTCTTCTCTACACTCGCCTTAGCCTAAGAGAGAGGCTTGCTTTTATTCCATCTCCCAGGTAGGATTAGAACCGAAGGTGGTAGGTTCCCTGCCGCCCCCGGGGTCGGAAAGTTGGTCTTCGAGAGGATGCACTCTTCTTTACACTCGCCTTAGCCTAAGAGAGAGGCTTGCTTTTATTCCATCTCCCAGGTAGGATTAGAACTGAAGGTGGTAGGTTCCCTGCCGCCCCCGGGGTCGGAAAGTTGGTCTTCGAGAGGATTCGCTCTTCTTTACACTCGCCTTAGCCTAAGAGAGAGGCTGGCTTTTATTCCATCTCCCAGGTAGCATTAGAACCATAGGTGGTAGGTTCCCTGCCGCCTCCGGGGGTGGTAAGGTAATTTATATCATTTTAACCTTCGTACTTATGTATTAGTTGAAAGTTCGTTTGAAATTTTTGTTTTCTTTATGTTAAATTGTTTTTAGCGGAATTTTTTTTTTCGACGCAGCGTTAAAAATGATTTGTTTTCTGTAGCCGATACCTCCGCCATTTTAGGATGAATTGACTGTAGGGCGAATGGTCCGTAGGGCGAATGGTTTCGCTTAAAAAATAGCTTTTAGGGCGAATCGACTGTAGGGCGAATGGTCTGTAGGGCGAATTGTCGTGATTATTTTTGTTTTTAGGATGAATTGTCCGTAGGTTGAATGGACTGTAGGGCGAATGGTAATGCATAAAAATACAAGAATCGCTTTTAGGATGAATCAACCGTAGGTCGAATGGTCTGTAGGGCGAATGGACATTTATAATAATTTTTTTTTTTAATACGCCATTTTAGGTTGAATTGTCTGTAGGTTGAATGGTCCGTAGGGCGAATGGTTTCGCATAAAATAGCTTTTATGTTGAATCGACTGTAGGTCGAATGGTCTTTAGGGCGAATGGTAATGTTTAATATTAGTTTTTAGGATGAATTGACATTAGGTTGAATGGTCTGTAGGGCGAATGGTAAATTTTATAAAATCTTCTTTTTTTTAGGATGAATCGACATTAGGGAATGGTCTGTAGGGCGAATGGTGC
>JAGWEN010001701.1:0-18155 GCA_018703685.1 Orius laevigatus
TTGAAGGTAAATCATCAATCAACAAAAATTCATCCTTTTCTCTTCCATTTTTATAAATTTTTATTTAGACATGTAAGTTTCATAATTAAAACAGGGGCACGTGTACGATTTTCGGTGAAACTTGATGTTCGAGCGTGACTGACGGTAACTTATCAACACCCAAATTATCTATTGATCGTCTATAGATAGGAGGAGAACGGAAAAAGTTGAAATTTCGCTTTTTATTTATCCTATCGAAAAAAAACTTTCTCTCATAAAATTTTCAACGGTTATGACTTTTAAGGTTGGCTAAAAATAACCAACTGTTAAAAGTCCATTATATTTTTTGGTTTAATTATATTACCTATAACAAAGCAAGTTTTGTTTTATTTGTTTTGGTGTATGACACATGAAAAGAGTGCTCTGTCCTTGTTTCTGCTGGTGCTTGTCCCCGATGATGATAGGGGTGAGTTAGCCGTCGGGAGCACAATGGGTTAGACCTCCGAAATGTCACCTGCTTCGGCAATAAACCCTTCTTCGTTCACCCGCAAACCTTTCCCAATCCACTAGGTCAACCCCGAAACCCGGGGATCTAATTTCGAACCGTCCTCCCCGTAAAAATCCTCCAAATCCGACGAATTTCAAACGTTTATTAACTTTACGCGACCGTCATATTGCACAGCGTCTTTCTTCACTCCCACCGTTC
Organism: Orius laevigatus; assembly: GCA_018703685.1. Taxonomy (NCBI): domain Eukaryota; kingdom Metazoa; phylum Arthropoda; class Insecta; order Hemiptera; family Anthocoridae; genus Orius; species Orius laevigatus. Next base: position 686 of record JAGWEN010001701.1, read on the forward strand.
CATTTACCGAGACATTTAATTCCGTTCACGGGCACCATGCTCCAGAAAAACCGGTTTATTTTAGGTTTATTAGATTAAGAAATTATGACATTTCACTTGAGCATAAACCGAGTCAAAAACAAAGTTTTGACCTAAATAGAGAAGTGAGAATGCCGAAGACAAGAAACTAACACTAGCAAGGGGGAAACGTTCAAGATTAGGGTGGGATACGGTAGATGCGGTTTACCATTTCAACTCCCCCATCGTTGATAAGATTAAATCAACATGAGGTTTCCGAAGCAAAAAGAAGATAACAAAAATCCTAAAACGCGAATAATATCCAGATACTCGTTTTTGGTCCACCCGGGACACCCGAGGCAGGCGGGCAGAGCTACCCAGTTTACGGGAGAAGGTCTGGGTAGATTCTCCCGCCATTTCTTGGTGTTTTTGGTTTTCGTCATTTTAAACTGTTATAATGAAGTCAGATACGGATTTGTGTCACGCTATAGTGTGGAACTTGTTAACTATTCCACGAGAGGCTGATAAGGGATACGAGAAGTTGAAACTCTTTTTGGACACTGATAGAATCCCTAATTATCCTCTCTATTATCCATTATGAATAAAAGAAATGATTTTACGTAAGATATAGAACAAATTCTGCAACAACCAGTTCACCTTGCAGCTACTTTTTTTACTTCAAGTTTTTTCTATATTTCAAACGTAATCTGAACAGAAAAAAATAATTAAATCGATGAAAAGATTTGTCAAAAGTTAAGACACAGGGGAAATTAGGTGACTAATGGATTTAGTACAACCTATTATTTTCTTAAGGTTTTTTTATCTGATCGATCGTTTCACGCGAAAGTTTTAAAAAAAGAGTGGGGGAGTGTTTATTACCTAAATGGTGACTTAATAATTACACCATGGAGATTAAAGGCGTTGAACAAACATTCAGGATTAAAATTAGGTCGAAAATTATTTAATGGGAGGGATTTTTGATGTCGTATGTCAAGAGAATCAAAGGCTCTGTCTCATGGGAGTCAGCGAAATTTCATCTCTTTTCCAGAGGCCTAATCTCCTTAAAGCGAGAAAGCCTTTTCCTTCAAAAACTAGTAAATTACTTCAGAGCGAACGAATCCTTTGTAACTCCAAACTATTTTCGCCCTTAACTTTGAGAACCCAAAAGAGGCTTCAGAAATGTTGAATTCTTGACCTTTAAAATAAAACATTTTAATGCTTTTGGGGCTTATTTTCCATATATCTGAAGGAATGAGGGTAGAAAAGAAAATCGGGTTATTTATTCATGTATGCGGTACAGTCAAATGCTAAGGCTACTGTAAAGGGGACTCTGGAAAAAAAGTAGCCCATATTCTTTTATTTCCAGCAATACTTTCCAAAAGAATCTTAAAAAATATATAAATAATTGGGAATAAGAAAGAAGGTCTGGAGTCCGCCGTAATCACCGTAATGGCAATTAAGTTGAAGAATCCTAACAATTTCGAAACGGCAAGAAACTCTCACAAAAAACGTAGATGACGAGATAGATGACAATCTCTAGTCTAGCATGTTCCCCTGAGTAAACCGGTTGAAATGAGTGCAAGGTGAGGAGTAGAGGGCGAAAGGATAGGAAAGTTAACGCAAAAAACCGGTTGCCGTTCCCGAGTACCATCTTCAGTTACATAAACCCGACAGAGAGTGGAAGTGTTCTGACCCCGGCGACTTTTACGGTTAAGGACCCTGCCCGTACAAGTGAATGCTACGACCCGTCCCCCTTCAGACATGACCTCACATATTTATAAGATTCACGCAAAACTTTCACTCTATGAGCGGCCTCGTTTTTCCAATTGAATAATAACAAAATCCACAACTTTTTTAACGTACGAAAAAAATTTGCTCAAATTCTTCCTCTCGTAGGAGGCCAATAAAAGCCAATTGTGTATTTATAACGTTATCTCTAGTCTGCCCTCGAAAACAATGAATCGAATATTAATGGACGCCATTCTAGTTAACAATCTTTGTTAATTTTTTTTGTTACGCCTTAATTTTTCATTGCAAAAAATCGATTATACGTGTAAGAAAACATGGTCTGAATAGAAAAGAAAATGATGAACAGTGATGAATGATACAATAATAAAACAGGACGGTTAGTGATAAATGAAAGAAGAAAGATGTCTTCAGAAAAGGGGAAAAGGGAAGAAAAATACGAGATGGGAAAATATAAAGATCAAATATCGTCCAATATTCACACTTCGACTAATCAATCATTAAAGAAGTCGATCGTTAAAATAAATACTGGAGCTTTCGTAAACTGAATATTTCCATCCTATTGTGAAAGATTTTTATTTGACCTATCGAGAAAAAAATCCCTTTCACGGCATGTGTGATGATCAAATATTTGTAATCGTTTTACTTTTAATTGGTTCCAGGGTATCCGTTTAAATGATCATATCGAGCGATTTTTTTGGTAGAACAAGTCAAAATCAAGGGGAAAATTGAGCAACAGGGTTTGCTAACTGGGACGTGGATCACATTTTGGATGAACTCAAAAAATGAAAATTCTCGAGTCAAAAAAGTGAAGATCACCACTTTGGTGAGGTCGAAAAAAAAAAAAAGAAGTATTTGTATCCCGAAAACGACTTCAGATTCTCGCTTTTCAGCCTAAAAGTGGTCAAAAACCACATTTTGGATGAACTCAAAAAATGAAAATTCTAGAGTCAAAAAGGTGAAGAAGGGTCCCCCTTTGGGGAGGTCGAAAAAAAAATATGTCCCAAAAATGACTTCAGATTCTCGTTTTTCAGCATAAAAGTGGTCAAAAACCACATTTTGGGTGAACTCAAAAAATGAAAATTCTCGATTGAAAAAAGTGAAGAAGGGTCACCACTTAGGTGAGGACGGAAAAAAAAGTATTTATATCCAGAAAACGACTTCACATTCTCGTTTTTCAGCCTAAAAGTAGTCAAAAACCACATTTTGGATGAAATCAAAAAATGAAAATTCTCGAGTCAAAAAAGTGAAGAAGGGTCCCCCCTTTGGGGAGGTCGAAAAAAAAATTTATATACCAAAACCGACTTCAGATTCTCGTTTTTCACCCAAAAAAATGGTCGATAACCACATTTTGAATAAAATCCCAAAAAGTGAACCTTTGATTAGGTCTAGAAATTAGTAGAATTTTTTCTTCTATGGAAGAATCAACACAAAAGGGAATAAAATCAAAAGTCACTGAGTGACTCTAACAAGCACCGTCCCCCAGAGTAAATTTTTTTGCTGGAATTCCGGCACAGAGGGAGATCAAACATCTGTATCAGTGACGGATAACACTTTGTTTTTCTCGTCCTGTTTCCATCGGAATTTTTTACCCCCGCCCATTCAATCCAGGGGGACAGTCCGTATGAGATATTATGATGGAAATCTCTTGATTTATAGTGTTTTTTTCCCTCTCGAACTTCAGCTTTCGTGAGTTAACAGGTGGGCATTTAAGAGAATGATGGTCCCTATCTTTATCAAACGTTTATATGGTCCGTTATAAACAAAAGTCCATTGTAAATTGATGGAAACTCATAAAATATAAATTAAATAAACCTTTTAAACGAATTCAAATCACGTTTTTCATCAATTCAAGAAGGTTTGTTTATTTAATTAATTAATTAAAAGAAGAGGTAAAAAATCTCTCTCTTTTGCTTCAACGCTTTTCTTCATGAAAACGAAATGAGAAGATAAATCAATATTTGAAATATGCACATCGTTTTGGCATATATGACGTAATTTAGTAAAAGAAAGTGGGGTATGTCGGTTTTTTTGTATAGGTCATAAGTGATGCTCTAATTTTTTGATGCAGTGGAGCGGGTCCGGAGTTTTTTGTTATGAATTAGCATTGTACGGTCGTTAATCAAGGAAGTGGGGAGTCGAGGAATGGGACAAAACTTTCCTGAATTGAAATAAGAGGAAGAAAAACATAACTCGACAATCGAGGGGACCATTAAGCGTGGAAAACGTCCAGAGTCGTTTACGGTTCCCCTGAGGAAAAAGCCAAGGACGGCTTTTTATCTCTTCCGACCTCAGAGGGAAAATTTCGGTCGAGGCTAACACTTTGTCGCATTCGCGAAGCCGCAAAATTTATGCGAAATCTGAGGTATTAATTAAAGTTTGGTTTCAACAAAGGCTGAGGAAATCGATCCCGTTTCAGATAAAGGGACCGAGAAAGAGCTATTGTTTCATAAGGTGTATTTTAAGTGTTAACTTGTGTCGGAGGCCTCAGAAGGTATTGATCTCACTTTCAATAAAGATATAAAACAATGCCCAAATTCAATCAGCCCAAAAAGATCAAAGCATTACACCTCGTTTACATTCGTTTAAGTAACAATTTCCGTCCGAAATCGATCGATGATCAAAATCGAAATTGACAGGAAATTAAAACCAAATGTAATTTACGCTACGTCCAGTTTATTAACGTTAATTTATCATTAATTAGCCACAAATTTAAAAAAAAATCTTGGCAATAAATATCGAGGTAAGTCGTGCATTTAAAAACAAAGTCGGATCAAAGAAACACCCATTTATTTACTGTCGAACAATAAAGACAGAAGATATGTTTGTACAAGCCCTGGCACACTCTTAAAAGACTAAAATAAACTTGGAAAAAAAGCCCTGATTCCTAACTAAAACAAAGGAAACAAACGTTTAACCAAGGAGGTGGGGGAGGGTTGAGGAGGGTAGGAGATGTGATGGGAGAGTGGTAGGAGGTGATAGAATGAGGAGAGGTAGAGGAAAGTAGGAGAGGAGATAGGAGAGTGGTGGGAGGTAAGGAAGGGTCCAGAAGGATAAGGAATCTTCGACTTATCTTCCACCATACAAGCTTTAATTCGAATTAGTTTAATTGGTAGAATTTGGGGGATGGAAAAGATAAGTGTTGATTAACTAGAGGTTCGTGAGCGCTTTGGTTTAATTTATAGGGAGGTAAAATTAGGATAGTAAGGGCGCATTCACGTTTGTCATATGTGTCAGATTTCTCTCAAGGGACTAAGATAATCCATGAAAAACAAACGTTGGACTAAAAGCGTTTTGCCAACAAAAACATGGAAGTGATCGATGAATGGTTTTGAGGATAACAATTATAAGCTAATAAAGTCATTTATCTCAGTCGTAATAATGTCAAATACAGGTGCTTGAGTGGAAATGATGGAAGGTGGCGAGCATAACGAAATCGATTAAGTTAAGATACTTCTCGGTTAAACGAGCAAAGCTTGTCATTTCCAAGTGTTTCGAAGAAATTAGACGCCTTGGGTTTCCCCTCTAGCTCAAAGAACTCATGAATAATCAATTAACATCGATATTAGGAGAACATTTTGAAAAAGTGTTATAAAGCAAACAAAATAAATATTTTTCCTGGAAATGAAAAAGACATGAATAAATTAAAGCCTTTTTATAATATAGGATGGCGTTTGTACATTTTTTTCACCCTTCAACCATGATTTTTCCAGTCGGCCGACAATGTGTAAAGCATTTCCCTTCTCCCGGAGGTGATATGCAAATCCAGTGATGATTTCATTACGGAGGCCCCTCTGTAATAGTAGCTTTACCAGCGACGTCAACCGGATCACGCAAGTGAAAAAGGAAAAGGGTGCTGAGGTTTAAAAATGTAAAAAAAAAAAATTTCTTCCTTTTTACAACATATCAAGTATTTTCACGGGTCGTTTTTACTTTAATTAAAATTTAACGCTGGCCATACAGTCCACATGCGACAAGGAATGACAAACATTCCCGCCCAGAGAAACATGAGTGACGCTCAAAAGCCCCAAATTCCAGTGTCAAAATAAAAAAAATTTAATTATCTAATTTTCATAATTAATCAAAATATTTTTTTATACAACAAAAAAAATCGTTTGATGAAAACTAATTTTAAACGAACCCGGAAATAAGTTTTTTTCGCCCCGAAGACGTCCTTAATGAACCTTCGAAATAACATTTCGACTCGAAGCATAAATTCGTTTTTTTTTAACTCTAAAAATAATGCCTCGGTTATTATCTTATCGATTCACTCGCTCACGGGAAAAAGACGTCTGGGGATGCCAAGAGTGCTGTTATTTTTGGTTAAGTTATAATTAGGTGGTAACCTGGGCATTTCGCTGTTTCATCAGGGTATGGAAGTAATTTTATTATTTTTTTCCCCTCTTCGTATTTTGAGAGCAGCGCATTCAACACAGTACAAATAAAATACTCGCTTATTTAAAACGAAACACGAAAAACCACTTTCAAATAGTGAACCGTGCAAAAGCAACCGTTTTTTCCGTCTGCCCAGGAGGAAATTAAAATCCCCACTTTCCTAATTCAACACAAATCAGACTGTTTTTTTCTATCCGACTCCAGGATTTTTCTTTTTTTAAAGTAGAATATTGCATTTTTAAAGGAAAAGGCGATTTTGAATGGAAATTAAACGTAAATCGTATTTATTACGAACTTACGGGAGCAATAACAAGGAATTACTGCGCTGCATGGCATGGGACTTAACTTTGTAGACTTCACATCTTGTTTGCTTCAGAATATTTTTACGAATATAAAATCGATTTACTGAAAAGCGTGCAAACTCATTTATTAATGGCTTCTATATCGAAGACTCATCATTTTCTTGAACGCCCCATTTGGCAGCTTAAGCTATCGTGTAAAACAGAAGAAAACGAGGAAAAATAATTTACGAGCGTAATTCATTAGAGCAATAAATAACGCACGGAATATTCAATAAGTCATGGGAACGACAATGTTGAGAGGCAGGTTGCAGATGACGGCTCCCAAAAAATTGACGAATATTTATCTAGAAAAAATTTTTCGAGGGCGAAAAACAATTTTCTCTCTTCTGAGTAATCAAAATGTAAAACGGGGGAGTGTTCTCCCGTTAACAGTTAATATCCTCTTTTTTTGGAAAGCAACAATTTTAGAATTATTTCTCGTTTACAAGTATGGAAATGTTTTTTTTAAGGACATATATATCGAGTATCAGGTGTCAAGGGGATTCCAACAGGATTGCTTTCTACCTTTTCGCCTCAGGAAAACAGTTTTCACCAGAAAAGAATATTTTTCCCACTCCGGAGGAAAAGCTGGCTTCCTTGTCCCTAATTCGATTTCTCTCTTTTTCTCACTCCCCTCGAGTAAATAAAAGAGCACTTAAACCTATTTTGAAGAAAAGTTACCTTAAAATATATCATGCCCCATATCAAATATGGATAACTTGACATAATAAAACAATAATCTGACTTGTTAAGAAAGATGCCACTTATAAGCGTTGTAACTCAATATTACGAATATATTCAATAAGTGAGGTGCAGGGAAATATGCACATAATTTGAACATTCGAACTCGATATTAAATTTTTCCCATGCACCCTTATAAAAGAGAGAAAGATGAACAGTAAATACGAAAAAGACTTCGGAATTGAATACAAATTGAATTATTTTTGAATAAAAAGGGAATTTGACGTTCGAAATGAGAGATATTTAACAGAATCATTTTCAAGGGAATTTCGGGCCCTTTTTCATTTTAAATAAAAGTTCGTAAGCTGTTTTCATACTTACTCGCTAGGTTTAACATTTAATGCTCTTACCTGAAAAAAAAAAGTAGAGAATTAATCAACTTTGAAAACTCATTAGTAAAATAGAAAAAAATTTAAATTATTTATAAAAATGTGGCTTTTTCAATAATTTTTATGGAATGGAAGAAAGAGAGTGGATTCGTTAGGCGCAGTCACGTATAAAACGTTCCAGCGCAGTTGACTGATGGTTTTGTAGAACGGTGGGGGCATTGGAGGAAACCGACAGCTCATTGCCTCAATTAATAGAGTATTATGTCGTCAAAATCGCGAAAATAAAACAACTTCAAATTAAAACGTTGGGAGAAAAAGGTTTTTTGTTTCTGAGTATTCCTCTCATTTGAGTCCGCTAATGTAAAAATAATTTTCGGCCTCCAATGTCTAGGACATTTAAGGCGCATCATTACTACGACGAAAAATATAAGTTCTGTCCCAAAAAAAAATTCGAATTCCTTACTGGGTTTATAATTTAAACTTTTTCATTGAGTTCTGTATCCTGATTTTTTTTTTAAATTGATTTGTACACGGAAAAAAAAACCTGGATATGGAAAAACGGTTGGAATACGTCACTACGTAGTTCGAGACAACAAAAAACCGTGCAGGCAATACATCATTTTAAGTTTCATCCCCCAACTCCTTTTTTTTTATCTGGCTTTTTTTTTCGGTAAAACGAGTGAAATACACGCTTATTGGGTTTCGACATGATTCTATCACTTTGAATTGACACGTTACGATTCAATACTCGTTTCTTTACAAAGTGGACTAAAACGATTTCAGGACGGATCAATCAGTGAAAAAAGAAAATAAACCCGATTGTGAAGGATTTATGGTAGCTTCGAGGTTTTTAGAGGCGTTTTTCGTTAAAAATATCCTGGGGGGCCTCTTGTGTACACAAGACAGAATTTGGCAGCTTTTGTTTCTTTTCCATTTTCTTTTCATCTTAGCTGTTCCTGATTTGTCGCGCTTGTCAGCTAACGATTGGAGTAAAACTATTTTAATTGCGTCCTGTTTCATCCTTTCTAAAATGACTGACCTAATTTAGCCTCTTCCGCCGTTTTTCTAGAAACAAAAGATCAAAAGAACAATTTTTAAAAAACCGTCGATAAAATTTTTTTATTGGAGTGAAAATTGGTGAAATTCGATTTCCTTATGACGAGGGGATTTTACGTTTGGGAGACCCTAACATATTTTCGTCTTACGAATTTTATTGGATGTTTGGTATAGGCTCTTTTCGGACGAAAGCCGCAGTAAACATGGGTATAGGACGGATAATGACCAGCGGGGTAAAAAGAAGGTCCGGGGATACTTCTCTTTACCATGGGCGGGGAAGGAGGAGGAAAGTGAGGGCGACGTGGTCAGAATTCCAGAAGGGCTCCCCCTTCCGATCCGAATTCAACGGAGTGCGGGGGTGGACCTAATTCAGACCGAACACACTCTCCTTTCCTTTATTACTATAATTTTCGAGGCGAATCATAAATCCCCTCGGGCCGTTCACGCAGTCTGCAAACAACATTCCAACCCTTCAAAACTCAATTTTTGTCAATATACAATAACAACTTACGACATCATACCGATTTGATGAAAACTCATTTCATTTAGCAAAAATTCATTTTTTTTTTTTTTTTTTTTTTTTTTTTTTACAGACAATGGTGGAAGATATACTGAGAGAAAAAAACGAATACCCTAGCCAAAGCCCTTACTCTTTCTGACAACCCTTTCAAGCATTCTTATATTTTAAAGCCATTTCCTTCCCAATATAAGAAAAATATTATAAACAAAGTCCATTTTTTATAGCTAAAGCTACCTCTTGAGGTTTGGATTTAACTAAATCTTTCAGGTAATTAGCATTGAAGTCAAGGAGATTAATGCAGCAAAAAGAGGGGCTCGTTTTTATCGCTTAATCCGGTTACGGAATTGTTTTGTTGATGATTATACCGAAGGTCTAAAACAATGGACTTAAAATCACGGATGAAAAAAGAATTCAGATTTCCCTTCGAAAAAGTCATAAAGCTTCGACAACAAAGAAAAGTAAATGAAAAAAAAAAATTTAATTAAAAATTTGCACAAAGGGGTTTTAAATAGAAAACAATTAAATTGAACATTTTATAACATGTAATACCACTTAGCGAAAGGAGAGGGTTGTTAAGAACTTGTGGTCTCTAAACACAAGTGGGCCTCTTACCAAAAGGGATAATTACACACTTAGAAACAGAGTAATAAAGAGTTAAAAAAAGGAAATTTTTGATGGAAGTTTTTTCCCGATATTCGGGACAAGTGATTTTTTATCAGTGCCATTCATAATAATTAGGAAGGGGAGAGAAAATGATGACTCGGGCAGGGTTAAAAATCAATGGAAATTCTTCAAACTGAGGGGTTGGATAAAAAAATGGTTTTGAAACTCGGAATAAATTAAATTACAAAGTTAAATCGGTTTAGTTCTCTGGCTAAATTATTAATTCAAGATCAGTCATACACCTACCAGGTGAAGGACCATGATTGCAGATTGCAACGTCACCATTGAATATTAATAGACTTGTCCAAATTCTGATTACCTGTTCGTGTGGTAAGTTAAATAGAGCAACTTCCGACCCCCCCGACTATGGCGGCCGGTTCCATTCAAACTCGCTAAGAGTTTAGTTGTGGGGGGGAGAAGGTAATTTTGCGAGTACGACAAGTTGAAACGATCCAGTCTTCACACTTCTCATTAATTTATAATCGAGTCCCCACCTCTTTAGGGTAACCCTCTTTCGCCTCCCAAAACGGGCACCGTAACCCCCCTTTCCTAAACTAATTTATGATTGCGTGAAGTTTACTTCGGATTAGTTAGTTTCTCATAATATTTCCATGACATTTGCCTTGTCATCTTTTAAGGTTAAAATTCAGCCTTTATAAGCCTTAACTTTTGCATTTAATTACATAAAGAAACATACAGTGACATTTAACACAAGAAATCCACAAGCAGCTAACTTTTTAGGATAGGGAGTCCTAATTACAAGTCAACCATTGTATTTTTGGGTTAATTCTTAACCTTTTGAAAGAAATAAAACCTTTTTAAGTATCATAGTAGGAAAAAGGTGTACAACTTAATTTCAGTAATTTATCTTTTAAAATCGTGTTCTATACAGTTGTTTAGTACACAAAAACTCAATATACTCCATCCTGTACACTCCCATCACTTCCCCAACCTGTACCCCCAACCTTCCCTCACCATCCACAAACTTGTTATTTAAAAGAAAAGTTAAAGAAAAGAAGTTAATTAAAAGAAAAAAGGCGATGTTCAAAATAAGAGCTTCAGGGTATTTTAATATTTGGAGTTAATAATTCAAAGGAATAAAAGCATGACCAAGGGTGTTCATCTTTATTAAACCGAGGGCATCCCAAGCTTTTGAGTCTAGACGAGAGCAAATACAAACATGATTATTTGAACCTAAAAGTAGGTTTATCTTGCATAACAATATAGGACACGCTATTACATTTCAAAGATGAAAAGATAAATTAGAAGCATTTCGTAGAACAACGAACATGGAAGTTATTTAGTTCTGAGTCTAGATGTCAAGCGTTTTTTGAAAGGGCGCGGACAGATGCGAGAAGAACCAAACTGATTTACTTTTCGAGTCTATTTTTGAGGTAAGACATAAATAAAATAGAGCGGCGGACAGCTCGATCGAAACGCCCTCACCTGCTCAAAAACTAATTAGTTAACGTAATAAGTTTTTTAAAATTATCAACTATAAATGCCAAAATGATATAATTCATAATATAAGGAGTCAAGGATAGTTGCCCACCTGAAATGAGTAAAAGTCAACAAGAAGTTACGACATAAAATGTCGAGTATGTCATAAAAACGGTCACACCCGGTGAATCTTGCAATTATTTAACTAAATTATCCTACCTTCATTATTTTTCTTAAGTTTTTTCTTTATTATTCTAATTGTGGAAAAAAAATTCAAGGACGTCTCAAGCGAAATAGGAAAACAATGAAAATACAAGCACGATTTCATGACAACGTTTAAATGCCCGTAACTTCCACAAATTTTGACCGAGTGAGTGGTTCTTAAAAAAATATATCTTTCTAACGGTTAAAATATCGATATAATCGAGAAAAAAAGGAGATTTATGGGCATTTAAGCGTGAAATAAAAGTTTTAAATTGTCTTGTACTTTCCCCCTCTTAACCCCAGGGGGATGAGGCAAGAGGGCTCCTGACGTTTGAAAAGGAAGATTAACAAACAAGAAAGAAATAAAACTTAAACTCGTTTTTACGAGAATTTGAGGTTGTTTAGTAACGGTTTTGAAGAGATTCGTAAATGGATGTTTTAAGATGTAAATCCGAGCACTTTAACAGTAAAAATGGGACTTTAATGAATTTTTTATTTCGAAAGGTGCGTTTTGAAGCTATTTAGGCATCAATACGTAAAGAGAAGGAAGCTTTTAACATAGAAACATTGGCCGTTAAAGTGAGCAGTTGGGGTGTTAAAGGTGCGATCTTCTTGTAAAATTCATAGATCGTTCAAGTAGCTTAAAGCTTGTTTTAATCAAAGAGTTTCGAGGTTGAGGTTTAGTTATGGAGAGTATCTAATTTTATATTTATCCTCGAGTTGATGCAACCCTTAAAATTTAAGTGTATGCTACTCCCAGGGTACTCGTTTCGGTGCAACGTCTGCATTTTAATACTAAACTTGTTATCGCGGTGGTTGTTACGAATTTACGTGCTGGTCCTGAAAAGGGCCGGCGTAGCGTACACAACCACGCGATGAGAGATAGTGCGAGGCCAAGTGGCCAGGGTGGCTAACTGGAGCCTATGTTGAAGCCGGCGAGGGCGAGAGAGCGGTTCGGCGTAAGTAAGCAGCGAGGGTCCGTTCGATGTCTCGAGCCCGGAGAAGGGCGAACGCCGAGGGCCGAAGCCCGGCGAGGCGGCTTGAAGTTTCTTCGGCTTCTTCTTGTTATAGTGATAGTTTAAAGTCTTAGGAAAGACTGATTAAATTCGAGGTCTCTCGCCCCGTTTATATAGGAATTTGGATGGTAAGGAGGGGATGTGTATTGGCCAATCAAATGAGAGGAGAGTCTAGACGAGTGGAAGGGATGATGGGGCCAATAGGAAACGAGAGACTGTTCTTTATTAAAATTGTACAAAAGTGAAAGAAAATCGAGGCAGGCGCTTTTGCTTGACTGAGTGGCGAAGGCGAATAGAGCCGCCACATGGCTCCCCCCAAAAGCGTAGGCCGAGATGACAGGAAGATGTTGATGTCGATTCCGTTCGAGGTGAGGCGTCGAGATGGGGCAGCAGATTCCTTGGAGTACTGCGGTGAAAGCTTCAGGTGCAGAAGTCGTTCGCCGGTCTTAAAAGGTTGAAGTTGTCGAGCTGGCCCCGAAAAGCGCCGGTGTATCAGTCGAAATTGTGAGCAACGCGTTGTTGCGTGGAGATGTGTACCGTGGCCAAAGCTGCTGCTAAGAAGAAGACGTTCGCCAGAGGTACGAGTTTGCATGGCGTCAAGGCGACGTTAGCCATGTGAATTGCGTGAAGACTGAGGACTTTGGCTCGGTAGCGTTGGACACGAGCAGCAGAGGTCCGAGTCGAAATTGCACTCAAGGATCGTGGCTCGGTAACGTTGGACACGAGCAGCAGAGATCCGAGTCGAAACGAGGCTCGAGGATCGTGGGTCGGTAGCGTTGGACACGACCAGCAGAGATCCGAGTCGAAACGAAGCTCGAGGATCGTGGCTCGGTAGCTGTGGACACGAGCAGCAGAGATCTGAGTTGAGGAAGTCTAGTTGAGAGCTTGAGAGAGAGCGGTGAGAACTGTGGCTCGGTAGCTGCGGACACGAGCTGCGAAAGTTCGAGAGTCTCTCGTTCGAAGTAGTTGTAACATGGGCAAAAGGTGCTAGTAAATAGCAGAGATTCGCCGATGTTAGTGAGATTATGTGAGTCATTGATGCGAGTCCGGCGGAGGGTCATATCAGTCCTCTGAGAGAGGAGGATCGCCTTCGGACAGTGAGAATGACGTCTAGATCGAGTTTTGCTTGCGGGTCACCAGTGTTGAGTATGAAGAAGTTCAATCACGTCGGGTTTGTCACCAATATCGCGGTGGTTGTTACGAATTTACGTGCTGGTCCTGAAAAGGGCCGGCGTAGCGTACACAACCACGCGATGAGAGATAGTGCGAGGCCAAGTGGCCAGGGTGGCTAACTGGAGCCTATGTTGAAGCCGGCGAGGGCGAGAGAGCGGTTCGGCGTAAGTAAGCAGCGAGGGTCCGTTCGATGTCTCGAGCCCGGAGAAGGGCGAACGCCGAGGGCCGAAGCCCGGCGAGGCGGCTTGAAGTTTCTTCGGCTTCTTCTTGTTATAGTGATAGTTTAAAGTCTTAGGAAAGACTGATTAAATTCGAGGTCTCTCGCCCCGTTTATATAGGAATTTGGATGGTAAGGAGGGGATGTGTATTGGCCAATCAAATGAGAGGAGAGTCTAGACGAGTGGAAGGGATGATGGGGCCAATAGGAAACGAGAGACTGTTCTTTATTAAAATTGTACAAAAGTGAAAGAAAATCGAGGCAGGCGCTTTTGCTTGACTGAGTGGCGAAGGCGAATAGAGCCGCCACACTTGTCAACATTAGTTTTGCTTAGAAGTTTCTCTTTTCAAATGAAAGTCAGGGATGGGAAAAGAAGAATCTTTTATGCCGGGGTAGAACAATCGTACGTGAGGGGAATTTCACCCTCGACGACCAATAAAAGGGTAAGATCTTTACAGTAAAATGATGTTTAAAGGCAATTTAAATTAGTTTTATATAAGAAAAGGATATTATATGGAAATAGATTATCTAATTTGTTTCCGAGGGTCTTTTTTTAATTTATAAATGGGTCCATGAAGGTGTTAAGACGTTTGGACATTATTCACGGTAAGCCATTTGGCCTCGGGTCAATATCAGATAGGATTCAGCGGACAGAAGCGGATTTGCAAGCTTACCGGACTCAATTAAGAGAAAAGAAAACGATATTGCCTTGGGGTTGGCGGGAAAAGATTAAAAACTGAAATTTTAAAAGGCAGAAAAAAAAAACAGATATGGCGCCCGAACAGAAAAATTGTTCAAAGCAATGTAGATGATAAAATTGACATAAAAAACCGGAATTCACAAAGGGGTACGTATTTCGGATAGTTGGAAATCAAATTGAACAGAACTAATCCCGCAAAATCGATCAAAACGGGTTCAATCAAGCGATCTTTCCCTTTAATCCGATAAAGCTATTAGCCTCCTTTGAATTTGAATGGGAACACGTGGAGGGATCTTCGACAATTCCGCAAGTGTCTAATTTGGCCATTAGATTAGAAGAGAGTACTCAAATATTTAATTAAAGTCTTTAAAAAGACTTTTTTTTATTTTAATATTTACCTTTTTTTTCCCCCTCTTTGATAAATTTACATCACTGGCTAATTTAAGGTTCTTCAAAGTTAAAGATCAGGTTTATCAAAGCGTTCACGTTGCCTCCAGAGAAAAAACTCTTTGAAAAGTAAAGTTAATGAACAAGTTGAATATTTTTGTTTGACTGAGAAAAAATTCTTTAACTTTTTAACGCTCGCTATAATCCTGTCACACGGAACCTTTAAATGATTAATACTGTGGGGAAGATCGGAGGCGTCAGTTGAAACGATTTAGGTCGGAAAGACGTCAAGGACGTATCGGAGGGAGAGACTACCTCGGTGCCTCCTCTCGGCCATCAGAGCAAATTTAAACTCGTGTCAGCAACAAGTAGATCACTCTCGACATAATAGGCATTGAGCTCGAAATTTATTATACTCGGGGCGACATTTAATAATTCATCATCACGCTTATGAATGAGTAACAAGTTACGAACTAATCTCTTCTCTTAGCATATTTTATCACCAAAGGAAAATATACTTCCGCTAATTATACTCAACAAGCAAAAGCCTTTATAACGAATTTTAGCAAAGTTTTAAAAGAATGCCGAGTCACACAAAAGTGACCGGTCTTGTGCCCTTTAACAAGAGCAAAAACAGGTTTCGATATTTCCAAGCTCAAAACGAGAAATTCTTTTCTTCACAAAATTTGCTTCACATTTTGATGGCATGCCATTTAAGGAAACTCTGTTTATAGCCTGGATAATATAAGTTTCGCAATGTAGAGAAGCCTTTGAAGTGGACCTACTTCAATTCAATGACGTCAGCTTTGAAAGAGGAATCAGCCCAACTTGAGGGTTTTATTTAATGCAATACTGAGGCGGAAAGTCAAAAGGTCGATCGCTCGAAACTTGTAATACGATTACAGAAAAATCATTGAATCGAATAAAAAAGCGATATTTATAACACTTTTAGTGAAATAAGGGACGTTCACACGTTTATTATTCAGGAGTCAATTAAAAGGTTTGAATACTTGAAAGCTGGAAAAACGTGACTGGACGATTTTTTAATATTTAACTTAAGGGCTGATGGATTCTTAGCGACTGGACCTAATGGCTTCCCAACTTTTTTTTATAACAAAAAAAGGGAAAAAACCTCCTTCGGCAAATTACTCAGGTTAAGTTTCACTTTTAACCCATCTCCGTTTTTCCCCCTAAACTTCCTGCTCTTTTTTAAATCTTTGAGCCCCTTCATTATTTTATGAATCGCTAGGGAGGGGGGGTCATTAAAAAAAGTAATGAAAACCTCTAACGATAAAAAATGATAAACGCAATATTCAACGTTTATTAAATTTCAAAGTTTCAGAGAAATATCAGAAAGTTTAATTTTCTGAGTACGGTTGTTTTCTAAAAGTTAAGCTTTCCGGACAAACACGGAGTTTGCGGCACATTAAACATGTATAAGAATAAAGGAAACACCTCACGTTTTCATATAAGAACAGCGGAGTCCCTAACAAAAGGATTCGAGTCGACAATAACGTCAATCTCCGAAGGATAAGAAACGATATAAGAAAAGAACTAGGAAGGACTTTCTTTCGATCAATGGGCTCTCTCAGTAGAAACACACAAAACACCAACAATTATGTTACAAACTTTTTCGTTTAAAATTACAGTTTTAAGTTCAAAAAGTGTAAACCTGAAAAAATTTTATTACTGTTCTTTCTTTTTTCTCCAATACACCCCACACCCCTTAGGCTAAATAGTCGTAAAATGCGACCCCAATATATCTTTATATTCTCTCCACAGTTGAAACGTTGCGTAAAGATCATAAAAAATATCGGTATTGTTAGCCTAAGTACAATATTTTCAAAGGATAAAACAAAAGGTAATAATTAGGGCAAAAGTTGGTGAAACAAAAAAGTAAAATTTCTGAAACCTTGCATACCCTTTTGGTAAAATATTGTAAGGAAAATGAAAACATGGAGAATGCCATCATCCGGATTTCTCTATTCCTAATTTTATAACATGTTCAAATCTCATTTTCCTACTTAATTCCAATAAAATGCAAACTATATGAACTTGATTAAAACAGTAACTTTAACTTTAAAGGAAGCTTATAAAAAAGAAGGAAAAAAGTTTACAAAATATATACCTAATTTTAACTAAATTAACAAGGATGGCCATCCATAATGAAACGTGAGCCAAGGGGTCACGTATACATTTTTACAACGAAAAAAAAAAATTGTTTGCCTAACGAATTTAATCGGGTAATTTTATCCGGTGTTCGTGCTTTCACACTCTGGTAAAAAAAATTCAAAAACCGTAAGTGCCGCAAAAACCAATAATTAATGACGTAATTGAGTACAATATCATTATGTATTTTTGAATAAAATTCCCATTAAGAGATAAAAGGCACCTTTTTATAAAATTCATTTGAAAGGATTTAGGATGGCATTTTCGATGGAGTTGATGAAGATCAGCTTTTAAATGGTAACGTAAAAAAGGGAGAGAAAAAATTTAAATTATATTGGCTCAACTGAGGGGTTTTCTGTTAACTGCTGGATTTGCA
>JAGWEN010001702.1:0-18045 GCA_018703685.1 Orius laevigatus
TCGAGGAGGAAGCGATAAAAAAAAAACAAAAAAAAACAAAGGGTAACATCGTTTATCGCATTTATTTCTAAATTATCATTCAGGGAGTACGAGTTGAATGTCGACGGTCAAAATTTCAAAATCACCAAAGAAATGGTCTCGTCAAAAACTTACGAGAAAACCGTCCACGTGGAAGAATTCACTCCGAGTGTCGTCGAACCTGCATTTGGCATCGGTCGCATTCTTTATGCACTTTTAGAGCACACT
Organism: Orius laevigatus; assembly: GCA_018703685.1. Taxonomy (NCBI): domain Eukaryota; kingdom Metazoa; phylum Arthropoda; class Insecta; order Hemiptera; family Anthocoridae; genus Orius; species Orius laevigatus. The sequence continues at coordinate 247 of JAGWEN010001702.1, forward strand.
TTTTCAATTAGAGAAGCCGACGAACAAAGAACTGTAATTATTATATATTTTTAAATTAATTTTTCATTCTGGGGCAGTATTTTAGCGTCCCGGTGTCCGTCGCGCCGTTAAAATGCGCCGTTTTTCCTCTCAGCAATAATTCTGAATTTCAACCTTTTATACATCAATTAGGTATGTAAATCTGGGGAGTTTATTGAGCGGTTATATTGTTTGTTTTGCAGTGAGCGGATTGAAGGCGAAGAGTATAAGCCATAAGGTGGACGATTCGGGTGGTTCGATCGGGCGAAGGTATGCGAGGACGGATGAGATTTCTGTACCGTTCGGTGTTACGATTGATTTCGATACGGTTAAAGATGAGACGGTTACACTTCGTGAGCGAGACACTATGTCGCAGATACGACTTCCGGTAAACTTTTGAATTATTGATGGCTTAAGGCTCTGCTTGCTCTGAGACGGCTTTCTTAAAGATCTGCAAGATCTGCGGAGTCGTAAATTTCCACTTCCCTCACCCCCAATATTCTCCCTCCCCATATACAAGCGCTCTCGCCCGGTTTCCCCCACTCTCACCCCCAATATTCTCTAATACCCCCCATTATCGCTCACTCAAACCACCAGTTCCCCACTCTCACCCCCATTCCCCACTCTCACCCCCATGTTCCCCAACTATCCCTCCCCAATTCCACCCACTCTCACCCTCATTCACCCACTCTCCCCCCAATATATCCACCACCCTCCCCTAATACCCCACTATCTCCCGCTCCCACCCACTATCTCAACCCCATTTCCCCAGCTCCCACACCCTATTCCCCTCAACCCCATTTCCCCACTCCCCCACTCCACACTCTCAACCCCTATTTCCCCACTCCACCCCCATTCACACTCCCACACCCATTTCCACTACTCCCCCATTTCCACACTCCACCCCATTTCCCCCACTCCCACGTTTCCCCCACTCTCGCACCTCATTTCCCCACCTGCCCCCATCAATTCTCGCCCCCATTTTCCCACTTCCCCATTTCCACCACTCTACTTCCCCCACTCCACACCCATTTCCCACTCCCACCCCCATTTTCCCCACCCCCACACCCCCATTTCCCCACTCACCACCCCATTTCCCCACTCCCACCCCACCATTTCCCCACTCCCCACTTTCCCACTCCCACCCCATTTCCTATCTCCCACCACATTTCCCCACTCCCACTCCATATTTCTCCCACCCACCCCACACCACCATTTCCACCCCCCCAATTTCCCCCACTCTCCGCCCCCATTTCCCCCGCTCTCGCCCCACGTTTCCCCAACTCTCGCCCCCGTTTCCCCCACTCTCGCTCCCATTTCCCCACCCACCTATTTCCCCCCACTCTCGACACCATTTCCCCCCCACTTCTCGCCCCCATTTCCCCCGCTCTCCCCCATTTCGCCCACTCCACCCCCCATTTCCCCGCTCTTACCCGCACACACATCTCTCCCAATTTCCCCTACCCACCTATTTTCTCCCACTCTCGCCCCCATTTCTGCCCGCTCCTCCCCCATTTCGCCCCACTCTCCCACCCCCCATTTCCCCGCTCTTACCCCTTCCCCCCACACTCTCCCAATTTCCCCTACCCACCTATTTTCTCCTCTCTCGCCCCCATTTCTCCCACTCTCGCCCCCATTTCCCCACTCCCACCCCCCATTTCCCCGCTCTTACCCCTTCCCCCCCACACTCTCACCCCATTCCATGAGGAAGTTATTTTGTTCAATGCTCCATCTAATTTATTTTCTTTGTTTAGTTATCCCAAGTTCCTTGCGTCGTCGACGAATTATCATCGGGTCTCCTCACGTGGGACGCCGCTCTCCAAAAATTCCCCAAATTCGAGCAACAGGAAAGCACGAAAAACTAAACTTTGCATTTTATTATTTATTATCAAACGCTTTTAAATCAAATAAAGACAAAATGAGCAATAATTTGTTTATTTAATAAAAAAAAAACTTCCCGAAATAAAAGGTCGATGGACGAATTTCAAGATATCATTTTGATGAAATTGCTTTGGGAAAGTTGTTGACATGAGAACAAGGAAAATTGGAAGAAAATAACGGATTTTAAATTTTGAACACCCTCACTTAACAAAAAAAGGGAAATTTTGCTTACCCAAGGGTAATTTTGATGGCGCCTAGTAATCCATCAAAAAAGGGAAAAAATCCACTAAATTTCCCTTTACTATAAAATTTTTCCCGTTTCCTCTATTTTCCAACGAAATGTTTATTTAGTGTGAAAAAGAAAGAAAAAATATCACTTTTTCGTTATTATATTCCCTTTTTTCCTTTCCAAGAATTCCCCGCAGCCGGAAATTTCCCTCAACATTACAACACTGGTACCCTAAAGCATTTCAAACCTTCAAACCCCGATATCTCGAGATCCGCTGGACCGATTTTCAAAATAAATACCGTTTTGGAAAGCTCTTTTCAAGGCCTTTCAATAATCCTAAATGGTAAAATTCTCTAAATCCGATACTTTTTGAGTTATTTGAGTCTAAAGTCAAAACAAATCAACTTTCTGGGTTGTTGACCCCGTTTCCGTACGTGATTCCAAAAACCAAAAGGGCCCAACATTTCCTTTTGTGAAATAAAATCGATTCCTCCATTATTTTCGAATGGAATTTGAATGCGACCGTGAAATTTCGGTCATTTTTGTCAAATCCTAGTTAGTTTTATCCCTCAGATTCAGGACCGCGAAACTCAATGGCAAAGATACCCGAAGACGTTTATAATAAAACCTTCAAATGAGGAATTTAAAGGTCAAACTTTTTTTATAAGCTCTAATGCTAATCTTGACAGGATCAAAAGGACTTTTTTTTTTAAGTTTTTTTTGCCCCTCTTTCTTTCGAATTCTACCACTTTCACAAATCTGGGGAGCAATATCATTTGTAGGGACCCCATCCCCTTAAATCAACGATCACAACGAGATTACCCGTCATGCATTTCAAGAGAAGGTATCCCATAATGCATTTCGAGATTACCCGTCATGCATATTGAGTTTACCCGTCATGTAATTCGAGATTACCCATCATGCGTTTCGAGATTAACTACCGTCATGCATTTCGATGTTACCCGTCATGCATTTCGATGTTACCCGTCATGCATTTCGAGATTACCCATCATGCATTTCGAGATTACCCGTCATGCAGTTCGAGATTACCGGTCATGCAGTTCGAGATTACCCGTCATGCATTTCGAGATTACCCGTCATGCATATCGAGACTACCTACCCGCCATGCATTTCGAGATTACCCGTCATGCATATCGAGACTACCTACCCGCCATGCATTACGAGATTACCTTCCCGTCATGCATAACGTCCATTACAAGATTACCTACCCGCCATGCATTTCGAGATTACCCGTCATGCAGTTCGAGACTACCCGTCATGCATTTCGTGACTACCCGTCATGCATTTCGAGATTACCCGTCATGCAGTTCGAGATTACCCGCCATGCATATCGAGACTACCTACCCGTCATGCATTTCGAGATTACCTACCCGTCATGCATTTCGAAATTACCTACCCGTCATGCATTTCGAGATTACCTACCCGTCATGCATTTCGAGATACCCTCATGCATTCGAGATACCGTCATGCATTCGAGATTACCACAGTCATGCATTTCGAGATTACCTACCGTCATGCATTTCGAGATTACCTACCGTCATGCATTTCGATTTACCCCCGTCATGCATTTCGAGATTACCTCCCATCATGCATTCGAGATTACCTACCGTCATGCATTCGAGATTAACTACCGTCATGCATTTCGATGTTACCCGTCATGCATTTCGAGATTACCAATCATGCATTTTGATATTACAAATAACGAATTTCGAGATTACCGGTCATGCATTTCGAGATTACCTTCCGCCATGCATTTCGAGGTTACCCGCCATGCATTTCGTCATTCATTTCGAGATTACTAGGCCTGCATGCAACTCGAGAGTACCCGCCATGCATTTCGATTGTTACCCGTCATGATTTCGAGATTACCCATCATACATTTCGAGAGTACCTACTAGTCATGCATTTCGAGATTACTTTCCCGTCATGCATATCGAGATTACCCATAATTCATTTCGAGATTACCAATCATGCATTTTGATATTACAAATAACGAATTTCGAGATTACCGGTCATGCATTTCGAGATTACCTTCCGCCATACATCTCGAGATTACCTTCCGCCATGCATTTCGATGTTACCCGTCATGCATTTCGATATTACCTACCCGTCATGCATTTCGAGATTACGTTGCCGTCATGCAATTCGAGATTACCCTACCCGTCATGCAATTCGAGATTACCTACCCGTCATGCATTTCGAGATTACCCGCCATGCATTTCGATGTTACCCGTCATGATTTCGAGATTACCCATCATACATTTCGTCGCCATGCATTTCGAGAGTACCTACTCGTCATGCATTTCGAGAGTACCTACTCGTCATGCATTTCGAGAGTACCTACTCGTCATGCATTTCGAGAGTACCTACTCGTCATGCATTTCGAGAGTACCTACTCGTCATGCATTTCGAGATTACCTACCCGTCATGCATTTCGAGATTACCTACCCGTCATGCATTTCGAGATTACCTACCCGTCATGCATTTCGAGATTACCCATCATGCATTTCGAGATTACCTTCCGCATGCATTTCGAGATTACCTACCCGCCATGCATTTCGAGATTACCTTCCGCCATGCATTTCGAGATTAATTACCCGTCATTCATTTCGAGATTACCAATCATGAATTTTGATATTGCAAATAACGAATTTCGAGATTACCCGTCAAGCTTTTTAATATTACAAAATAATGCATTACGAGATTGATTATCTACCCGCCATGCATTACGAGATTACCTAGAAGTCATGCATTTCGAGATTGCCTACTCGTCATGCATTTCGAGAGTACCTACCCGTCGTGCATTTTGGGGTTACTCATCATGCATTTCGAGAGTATGTAGATACCCTTTATGGTTGGTAATTCAGTGAATTCACCCATCATGCATTTCGAGATTACCCATCATGCAATTCGTGAGTACGTGGCCCACCATTCATTTCCCAATTTCTTCGTCACCCACTACCCCCAAGGACCTTAATCACATTTGCGAAAGTCTTTAAACAGAAGAAAAACAAAAAAGGCCCGTAAAAATAGAAAGTATTTCTCATTTAGCACCCACTTTGCATTCGTTTTGTCAGAAGAAAGAATTATTAGTCGGAAATTATATATTTTAACTCTAATTAAAGCACGAGATCGCCCAGATAGCGTTTTTACACTCGTAATCGCCCTTGAATAGAAAATAATTACGGAAAGGATTTTCTGCCTAATTTCTATCATTAAAATCTTTTAGCGGATTTTTTTTTTAATTTACCGGCTTCTGTATTTTTATCCATTAATTTATTCAAAACGCAGTTACGGAAGATTCTAGATCGATTATTCATGCAATCATGTTTTTCTTCGTTTATGCACTTCCAGTCCTGCCAACTTAATAAATGACCTTCATGTCTCCAAGCACGCCAAAAATTTGCAAAATTTTTGATCAAATTCGTGATTTTAAGATTCCTAATAAATTTTCATCTTAAAACTTCGATTTTTTATTTATTCAACGTTTCTGCAGTAGTGCCAACATAACGAACCGATTGCAGCTCTTGCAGCTTTCCCTCGGCGGAGGGAAAATTTGAATAAAAAAAGGGAAATTTTGTTATATCTTTGCTCTATTTCATTATTCTATTTCATGATCGGGGAATCCCTTTAAGTTGGCATCACTGGTTAAAATTGGGAAAATCGTGTGGAAAACGGAAATTTTCACAATTTACAAGGGAATTTTTATTTAAAAGGGAAAAAGTGTGAAGTAAAGGGAAATTTTCTTGATTTACAAGGATTACAATGGTCGAGGAATTCCTCTAAGTTGGCATCACTGGTTAAAATCGGGAAAATCGAGTAGAAAAGGGAAATTTTCACAATTTACAAGTGGAATTTTTGTTTAGGGAAAAGTGTGTAGTAAAGGAAATTTACTTACGTTTACATGGATTAAACATGATCGAGGAATCCCTTTAAGTTGGCATCACTGGTTAAAAATGGGGAAAATCGTTGTGAAAACGGGAAATTTCACAATTTGACAAGGCAATTTTTATTTAAAAGGGAAAAAAGTGTGAAGTAAAGGGAATTTTCTTAATTTACAAGGATTACAAATGGTCGTAGGAATCCTCTTAAGTTGGCATCACTGTTTAAAAATTGGGAAAATCGTGTAGAAAAGGGAAATTTTCACAATTTACAAGGGAATTTTTGTTTAATAGGGAAAAAGTGTGAAGTAAAGGGAAATTTTCTTAATTTACAAGGATTACAATGGTCGAGGAATTCCTCTAAGTTGGCATCACTGGTTAAAATCGGGAAAATCATGTAGAAAAGGGAAATTTTCACAATTTACAAGGGAATTTTTGTTTAATAGGGAAAAAGTGTGAAGTAAAGGGAAATTTTCTTAATTTACAAGGATTACAGTGGTCGAGGAATCCCTTAAGTTGGCATCACTGGTTAAAAATTGGGGAAATCGTGTAGAAAAGGGAAAATTTCACAATTTGCAAGGCAATTTTTATTTAAAAGGGAAAAAGTGTGAAGTAAAGGGAAATTTTCTTAATTTACAAGGATTAAAATGGTCTAGGAATCCCTTTAAGTTGGCATCACTGTTTAAAATCGAGGTAAGATCTGTGTAGAAAAGGGAAAATTTCACAATTTGCAAGGCAATTTTTATTTAAAATGGAAAAAGTGTGAAGTAAAGGGAAATGTTCTTAATTTACAAGGATTAAAATGGTCTAGGAATCCCTTTAAGTTGGCACCACTGTTTAAAATCGGGAAAATCGTGTAGAAATGGGAAATTTTTACAATTTACAAGGGAATTTTTGTTTAATAGGGAAAAAGTGTGAAGTAAAGGGAAATTTTCTTAATTTACAAGGATTACAATGGTCGAGGAATTCCTCTAAGTTGGCATCACTGGTTGAAATCGGGAAAATCGAGTAGAAAAGGGAAATTTTCACAATTTACAAGGGAATTTTTGTTTAATAGGGAAAAAGTGTGTAATAAAGGGAAATTTACTTCGTTTACATGGATTAAAATGATCGAGGAATCCCTTTAAGTTGGCATCACTGGTTAAAATTGGGAAAATCGTGTGGAAAACGGAAATTTTCACAATTTACAAGGGAATTTTTATTTAAAAGGGAAAAAGTGTGAAGTAAAGGGAAATTTTCTTAATTTACAAGGATTAAAATGGTCTAGGAATCCCTTTAAGTTGGCACCACTGTTTAAAATCGGGAAAATCGTGTAGAAATGGGAAATTTTTACAATTTACAAGGGAATTTTTGTTTAATAGGGAAAAAGTGTGAAGTAAAGGGATATTTTCTTAATTTACAAAGATTACAATGGTCGAGGAATTCCTCTAAGTTGGCATCACTGATTAAAAATTGGGGAAATCGTGTAGAAAAGGGAAAATTTCACAATTTACAAGGGAATTTTTGTTTAATAGGGAAAAAGTGTGAAGTAAAGGGATATTTTCTTAATTTACAAAGATTACAATGGTCGAGGAATTCCTCTAAGTTGGCATCACTGGTTAAAATCGGGAAATCGTATAGAAAAGGAAATTTTCACAATTTACACGGATTACATTGATCGAGGAATCCCTCTAAGTTGGCATCACTGGTTAAAATTGGGGAAATCGTGAAGAAAAGGGAAATTTTCACAATTTACAAGGATTAAAATGATCGAGGAATCCCTTTAAGTTGGCATCACTGGTTAAAATTGGGGAAATCGTGTAGAAAAGGGAATTTTTCACAATTAACATGGGAATTTTTCTTCAAAAGGGAAAAAGTGTGAAGTAAAGGGAAATTTTCTTAATTTACAAGGATTAAAATGGTCTAGGAATCCCTTTAAGTTGGCACCACTGTTTAAAATCGGGAAAATCGTGTAGAAAAGGGAATTTTTCACAATTTACAAGGATTACATTGATCGAGGAATCCCTCAGTTGGCATCACTGGTTAAAATTGGCGTCCGGAAATTATTCAAGTTTTCTTTTATTGCGAACCACATAACAAACCGAAATACACAAAAATTACGGAAATCCTCAAAATTATGAAACGGCCCAAATATTTTCCCGATTTTTTAACGTTATTTTGTTCTTCTGGTCCAGTGAAGGGGAAGAAGAAGGAAGGGTTGCCCCGTGTAGGAGCCAGGAGGGGAGGACGCCGGCCCCGCTGAAATTTCCTTCAGTCTGCCTATGGATCTCCGTTAGAAAAGTAAAGAAAAGAATAAAAAGAAAAGCTTCAAAAATCCGCAACTTCACGCTCGCGTATTTTTCAATTTTTGGGCCATAAATCGAACCAAAAAGGTATGTAGACACTTTTTTTTTTGTCCTAAACAGGTTTCAGTTGGTACCCATGATTACCCATCATGCATTTCGAGTTTAGGTATCCTAAAATTCTTTTCAAAAGTACCCATCATGCAATTTTTAGAATATTTAGGTATCTTTTCATTCTAAAATGTACCTACCTAGCAAGTACCTACTTTTTTAGTAGGTAGGTACTTTTTTAACAGTGGGTAATTGTAATTTATTGATTTCTAGGTGATTAATTTTTTGCAATTTTCTTTTCTTGTATGCTTTTTACACTTTTTGGGGGGAATTTAGACTTTTGGATGTGGAATTTGGGGGTTATTGTATTGGTTGTGGGAGGGGGGGTGAGGGGAGGGGAATTTCTTTTTAAGTTTTATTATTTTAATCGTTGTTGACAAGAAAAGACCCTTTTAAGCCTGATTTTGAAAGTTTTTTTACTTTAAAAAAAAACCTTTTCAGCCAGATTTGATCAATTTTTGACAATAAAATACGCTTTTTAGACTGATTTGGACCCTTCTTTCGACTAAAAAGACCCTTTTTAGGCAAATGTTGAATCTTTTTCAACAAGAAAAGACCTTTTCAGTCAGTTTTTCTCAATTTTTGACAAGAAAAGACGCTTTTCGGACAGATTTGGACGTTTTTTTGACTAGAAAAGACTATTCGCAGCCAGGTTTCGACCCTCTAATTACAAGGAAAGACCCCTTTTTGCCTGATTTTGAACCTTTTTTGAATATAAAAGACCCTTTTCAGCCTAATTTTGACTAGAAAAGACCATTTTCAGCCAGGTTTTGACCCTTTATGACAAGGAAAGACCCTTTTCAGCCTGATTGTGACCCTTTTTGACTAAAAAAGACCCTTTTTAGATAAATTTGAATCTTTTTTTCAACAAGAAAAGACCTTTTCAGCCAGATTTTCTCAATAATGACAAGAGAAGACGCTTTTCAGACAGATTTAGACCCTTTTTAGCCTGATTTTGACCCTTTTTTGACTAGAAAAGACCATTTGCAGCCAGGTTTTGACCCTTTATGACAAGGAAAGACCCTTTTCAGCCTTATTGTGACCCTTTTCAGCCTAATTGTGACCCTTTTTGACTAAAAAAGATCCTTTTTAGACAAATTTGAATCTTTTTTTCAACAAGAAAAGACCTTTTCAGCCAGATTTTCTCAATTAATGACAAGAGAAGACGCTTTTCAGACAGATTTCGACCCTTTTTAGCCTAATTTTGACCCTTTTTTGACTAGAAAAGACCATTTGCAGACTGGTTTTGACCCTTTATGACAAGGAAAGACCCTTTTCAGCCTTATTGTGACCCTTTTCAGCCTGATTGTGACCCTTTTTGACTAAAAAAGACCCTTTTTAGACAAATTTGAATCTTTTTTCAACAAGAAAAGACCTTTTCAGCCAGATTTTCTCAATTAATGACAAGAGAAGACGCTTTTCAGACAGATTTCGACCCTTTTTAGCCTGATTTTGACCCTTTTTTGACTAGAAAAGACCATTTGCAGCCAGGTTTTGACCCTTTATGACAAGGAAAGACCTTTTCAGCCTTATTGTGACCCTTTTCAGCCTAATTTTGACCCTTTTTGACTAAAAAAGATCCTTTTTAGACAAATTTGAATCTTTTTTTCAACAAGAAAGACTCTTTTCAGCCAGATTTCTCAATTAATGACAGGAGAAGACGATCTTTTCACTGACAGATTTCGACCTTTTGTTAGCCTGAAATTTTGACCCTTTTTACTGACTAGAAAGACCATTTGCAGACTGTTTTGAACCGCTTTATGACAAGGAAAGACCTTTTCAGCCTTATTGTGAGCCTTTTCAGCCTGATTGTGACCCTTTTGACTAAAAAAGACCCTTTTTAGACAAATTTGAATCTTTTTTCAACAAGAAAAGACCTTTTCAGCCAGATTTTCTCAATTATTGACAAGAAAGACGCTTTTCAGACAGATTTCGACCCTTTTTAGCCTAATTTTGACCCTTTTTTGACTAGAAAAGACCATTTGCAGCCAGGTTTTGACCCTTTATGACAAGGAAAGACCCTTTTCAGCCTTATTGTGACTCGTTTCAGCCTAATTGTGACCCTTTTTGACTAAAAAAGATCCTTTTTAGACAAATTTGAATATTTTTTTCAACAAGAAAAGACCTTTTCAGCCAGATTTTCTCAATTAATGACAAGAGAAGACGCTTTTCAGACAGATTTAGACCCTTTTTAGCCTGATTTTGACCCTTTTTTGACTAGAAAAGACCATTTGCAGCCAGGTTTTGACCCTTTATGACAAGGAAAGACCCTTTTCAGCCTTATTGTGACCCTTTTCAGCCTAATTGTGACCCTTTTTGACTAAAAAAGATCCTTTTCAGACAAATTTGAATCTTTTTTCAACAAGAAAAGACCTTTTCAGCCAGATTTTCTCAATAATGACAAGAAGACCTTTTCAGACAGATTTCGACCCTTTTTAGCCTGATTTTGACCCTTTTTTGACTAGAAAAGACCATTTTCGAGCCTTGTTTTGACCTTTATGACAAGGAAAGACCCTTTTCAGCCTTATTGTCACCCTTTTCAGCCTAATTGTGACCCTTTTTGACTAAAAAAGATCCTTTTTAGACAAATTTGAATATTTTTTTCAACAAGGAAAAGACCTTTTCAGCCAGATTTTCTCAATTAATGACAAGAGAAGACGCTTTTCAGACAGATTTAGACCCTTTTTAGCCTGATTTTGACCCTTTTTTGACTAGAAAAGACCATTTGCAGCCAGGTTTTGACCCTTTATGACAAGGAAGACCCTTTTCAGCTAGTGATTGTAAGCCCTTTTTTGACTAAAAAAGACCCTTTTCAGACAAATTTGAATCTTTTTTCAACAAGAAAGACCTTTTCAGCCAGATTTTTCTCAATTAATGACAAGAGAAGACGCTTTTCACACAGATTTCGACCATTTTTAGCCTAATTTTGACCCTTTTTTGACTAGAAAAGACCATTTGCAGCCAGGTTTTGACCCTTTATGACAAGGAAAGACCCTTTTCAGCCTTATTGTGACTCGTTTCAGCCTAATTGTGACCCTTTTTGACTAAAAAAGACCCTTTTCAGACAAATTTGAATCTTTTTTTCAACAAGAAAAGACCTTTTCAGCCAGATTTTCTCAATTATTGACAAGAAAAGACGCTTTTCAGACAGATTTCGACCCTTTTTAGCCTGATTTTGACCCTTTTTTGACTAGAAAAGACCATTTTCAGCCAGGTTTTGACCCTTTATGACAAGGAAAGACCCTTTTCAGCCTTATTGTGACCCTTTTCAGCCTGATTGTGACCCTTTTTGACTAAAAAAGACCCTTTTTAGACAAATTTGAATCTTTTTTTCAACAAGAAAAGACCTTTTCAGCCAGATTTTCTCAATTAATGACAAGAGAAGACGCTTTTCACACAGATTTAGACCCTTTTTAGCCTGATTTTGACCCTTTTTTGACTAGAAAAGACCATTTGCAGCCAGGTTTTGACCCTTTATGACAAGGAAAGACCCTTTTCAGCCTTATTGTGACCCTTTTCAGCCTGATTGTGACCCTTTTTTGACTAAAAAAGATCCCTTTTTAGACAAATTTGAATCTTTTTTTCAACAAGAAAAGACCTTTTCAGCCAGATTTTCTCAATTAATGACAAGAGAAGACACTTTTCACACAGATTTCGACCCTTTTTAGCCTAATTTTGACCCTTTTTTGACTAGAAAAGACCATTTGCAGACTGGTTTTGACCCTTTATGACAGGAAAGACCCTTTCAGCCTTATTGTGACCCTTTTCAGCCTGATTGTGACCCTTTTTGACTAAAAATGACCCTTTTTAGACAAATTTGAATCTTTTTTTCAACAAGAAAAGACCTTTTCAGCCAGATTTTCTCAATTAATGACAAGAAAAGACGCTTTTCAGACAGATTTCGACCCTTTTTAGCCTGATTTTGACCCTTTTTTGACTAGAAAAGACCATTTTCAGCCAGGTTTTGACCCTTTATGACAAGGAAAGACCCCTTTCAGCCTGATTGTAGCCCTTTTTGATTAAAAAAAGACCCTTTTCAGACAAATTTTGAATCTTTTTTCAACAAGAAAAGACCTTTTCAGCCAGATTTTCTCATTTAATGACAAGAGAAGACGCTTTTCACACAGATTTCGACCCTTTTTTGACTAGAAAAGACCATTTGCAGCCAGATCTTGACCCTTTATGACAAAAGAAGACCCTTTCCAGCCATATTTTGACCCTTTTTACACAGATTTTGAATCTTTTTCAACAAGAAAAGACCCTTTCCAGCCAAAATTCAACCTTTTTGACCAGAAAAGATTTTTTTTTTTTAACCATTCACTAATTTTTCACTTATAAACGATTAGGCCGAGAATTTTTGAAATTTTTTTAAGACGAATGAATAAATTACAAGGATGGAAATTTATTTTGGAGGACAAATCGGTTTTTCCAAGGAGAAAAATGAGACGCCAATAGTTTAGAAATGCATGATGGGTAAATTCATCATGAAAATCCTAAAATGTGCCCAATTTTTGGTATTCTGATTGATGACCACAAGATTCTCAGAAACCTTGAACGGTTTATTATTATATTTTGCGATTTTTGTGTGTCATTATGCAATTTTGAAGAGTTTCCGAGAAGTCCGAAACCGCGAGGGTGAGAAAGCCCTTTTAAATAAAAGACCGACCGCAAAATTCGATTTTCTACAAACAAGGATTTCCTAGATTACAAAATAGTCCGACTTGAAAAGTCTTCAATTGTAAACAAGGAAAGGAAATCACTTTTTGACAGGAAAACTTAGAAGAAGGGGCGTAGGCTGGGGGAATCGTGACGTTTTTTTCCGCCCACAATTTTTTCTTACTAAAAGGTGCTTCAAAAAGCAAAATTCATGAAAAGCATAACGGTTACGCAATGTATGATGGGTAAGAACATTATTTTTCGTCCCCTTCAAACCCTAACTTTCATCAAAATACCGAAAAATCCCCCCAAATTCCTAATCCTAAAGCACGATTTTTACCCCCCCCCCCCAATTTCAAAAAATTAATCCCCCAATTTCCCAAAATTAACCCCCCAAACCCAATTAGGGTAATCCCTAACAAAAAACTCCACTCAAATTCCTAATCCTAAAGCACGATCATTTCAAAAAATTAATCCCCCAATTTCCTAAAATTAATCCCCCAACCCCAATTAGGGTAATCCCTAACTTTCATCAAAAAACTCCCCTCAAATTCCTAATCCTAAGCACTGATTCTCATTTCAAAAATTAATCCCCATTTTAAATACTCCCCAATTAGGGTAATCCCTAACTTTCATCAAAAAACTCCCCCCAAATTCCTAATCCTAAAGCACGAAGTTTATCCCCCTCCCAATTTTCATAAATTAATCCCCCCAATTTCCTAAAATTAACCCCCCATTTTCAAATACCCCCCTCCCCCAATTAGGGTAATAACTAACTTTCATTAAAAACTCCCCCCAAATTCCTAATCCTAAAGCACGAAGTTTATCCCCCTCCCAATTTTCATAAATTAATCCCCCAATTCCCTAAAATTAATCCCTCTATTTCCAAATGATATCACCCACCTAATTTTCTAAATTTACACCAAAAATTCAACATAAAAAATTAATATTTTTTCTATAGGCAATCCATAAAATTTATCAAAAAACTCCCCCCAACCCAAATTTATATTCCCCCCAATTTCTAAACAAGAATTAATCCCCAATTTTCAAAAATCAATCCCCCCCCCCACTTTAGCATCAAAAAGTAATATTTTTTCTATAGGTAATCCCTAAATTTTATTTCGAAAAATCAATCCCCCAATTTCCTAAAATTACCCCCCCCCCCTCCATTTTCAACCCCCCACTCAATTCCCTAAAATCCCCCCCTCCCAATTCAACATCAAAAAGTAGGTATATTTTTCCATTGGTAATCCCTAAATTTTATCCAAAAACTCCCCCCAAATTCCTAATCCTAAAGCACGATTTTTATCCCCCCATTTCCTAAAATTAATCCCCGCATTTCCTTTTTCTATAAGTAATTCCTAAATATCAAAAAACTCCCCCCAACCCAAATTTCTATTCCTAAATTTCCACTTTTGAGGGTGAAGGAGCGGCCCAGCGAATTTATGCGCTAAGTACTTTTTTGTAGGCCTTTAAAAGAGCTTTCCAACGATATAAATTATGAGTAAATCGGTCAAATATTATAGAAGTTATGGACGTTTTAGTTAAATTTCGGTTATTTTACTTTTGAGTCCAATTTTGAGGGTGAAGGAGCTGCCCAGCGAATTTTGTTAAGATACTTTTTTACCCGCCACAAATTTGATTTTTTGTAGGTCAAAAACAAACCCCTAAATCTTATCCTATTTTGTACACGAGCTTTCCACACAATAAGTTCCATTTTCTTTATAGAATCTATTTTTTATCACAAATTCCTGATCCAAAAGAACGATTTTTATCACCTCACATTCACAAAAGTCTATCCCCCCCAATTTCCAAACATTTTCAAAAATCCTTCTCCCCCCCATTACACATCAAAAAAGTTTTTTTTTTTCTATAGGTAGATAATCCCTCATTTTTATCAAAAAAACCGCCACACTCCTAAAAAATAAATAAAATTGATCGCACGAATTGTGAAATTCCATAAATCGAACCCAAGGAACTTGAAAGACAAAAAAATGTCGAAAAAAAGAATTATAAATAACGACCTTTACTGCGTATTGTAATTTTTAAATACAAAAAAAAAATTTATTGGCCAACCTTAAAAAGTGGCTTTTGTAATTTTACGAAATATTTTGAAACGTCACAAAAAGAAGTTTGTTTAATAATAGACGAGGGTCACGAGTCAAAAAAATTTACAATAATTATTATTTAAAGGTTAATAATGTCCGACAAATGACATAATAATAAACCGCGTGGAAAAAAAAATTAAAAATCGATTTTTTCCATTTTCATCTCGATTTTTAGGTGGTCGAGCGCGAAATTTTACAATTTTTTTAACCTCAAAAATTGAGGAAAAACCAGAGAATTCTGTTGATTTTTTTAATCATTTTATTAAATCTTTATAAATTGCATATTTTTGAAAAACCTGTTTGGGCTTTCATACGTTTAAGCTTTTCGACCTTGATAAATTATTAATTTTCAAGCGAATAAATAGGTAACAATTTGTTTACGGAAATACGCAATTCGTGGCTCGAAATTATCTTCGGGAAATTGAGAAATAAATTCGCGTCTATTTTAAAAGACCCTCTAATTTGCGGGCGATTTTGATTGATTTTCTAATTCTTTACTGTAATTAATGGGGAGGGGCCCATTAGTTCGGAATATTTTTCTTCGGGGAGATTAGTAGACTTCCCATACCACCCTTCACTCTCCCGTTACCTCCCCTACTGTCCTTTACCCCTCCCCCAACCTTCCATCCACTTCCCTAACTCATTCATCACCTCCTCGACCCTCCCCCACGCCTCCACCCACCTCCCCTCACTCATCACCTCCCCCTGAAGATCGAACCCGAAAAACTTAGCGCTCTATCAGTCTGGGAGGGCAGCCAATGCCTCCTGTATTACTAACCGTGACGACATCCGTCATAAGTTTATTTTTAAACTAGAAAAAGAAAGTAAGAAAAACATCCTTTCCTAATAGTTTAAAGTGTAAGTCATCGATTACGATAAGAAACAACGGTTTCTGGATCTTAAAAAAAAATTATTATTTTTAAAACGCCTCTAAGCTACAAAACGATTAAGGTTTCATTTCAAGACTAATCGATTTTAATTTTTTCAGAATGGCAGGCGTGGAAGTGCTTAAATTACAAGAAGTGGACGAGGTTTTGAGAAGCTATAATGGATCAGGTAGGCATTGGATTAATTAAAACAGTGTTGCCAACTCAAGAAAAATAATGAAGTTCGCCGATCTTAAAATGGATCGGGTAGGCATTGGATTGATTAAAACAGTGTTGCCAACTCAAGAAAAACAAAGAAGTTTGTCGATCTTGATCAGGTAGGCATTGGATTGATCAAAAACAGTGTTGCCAACTCCTTTGAAAAACAAAGAAGTTCGCCGATCATGGATCAGGTAGGCATTGGATTGATTAAAACAGTGTTGCCAACTCAAGAAAAACAAAGAAGTTTGTCGATCTTGATCAGGTAGGCATTGGATTGATTAAAACAGTGTTGCCAACTCAAGAAAAACAAAGAAGTTTGTCGATCTTGATCAGGTAGGCATTGGATTGATCAAAAACAGAGTTGCCAACTCCTTTGAAAAACAAAGAAGTTCGCCGATCATGGATCAGGTATGCATTGGATTGATTAAAACAGTGTTGCCAACTCAAGAAAAACAAAGAAGTTTGTCGATCTTGATCAGGTAGGCATTGGATTGATCAAAAACAGAGTTGCCAACTCAAGAAAAACAAAAAGTTCATCAATCTTGATCAGGTAGGCATTGGATTGATTAAAACAGTGTTGCCAACTCAAGAAAAACAAAGAAGTTTGTCGATCTTGATCAGGTAGGCATTGGATTGATCAAAAACAGTGTTGCCAACTCCTTTAAAAAACAAAGAAGTTCGCCGATCATGGATCAGGTAGGCATTGGATTGATTAAAACAGTGTTGCCAACTCAAGAAAAACAAAGAAGTTTGCCGATCTTGAATTGGATCAGGTAGGCATTGGATTGATCAAAAACAGTGTTTCCAACTCCTTTGAAAAACAAAGAAGTTCGCCGATCATGGATCAGGTAGGCATTGGATTGATTAAAACAGTGTTGCCAACTCAAGAAAAACAAAGAAGTTTGTCGATCTTGATCAGGTAGGCATTGGATTGATCAAAAACAGTGTTGCCAACTCCTTTAAAAAACAAAGAAGTTCGCCGATCATGGATCAGGTAGGCATTGGATTGATTAAAAAAGTGTTGCCAACTCAAGAAAAACCAAGATTTGTCGATCTTGAATTGGATCAGGTAGGCATTGGATTGATTAAAACAGTGTTGCCAACTCAATAAAACCAAAGAAGTTCGCCCATCATGGATCAGGTAGGCATTGGATTGATTAAAAACAGTGTTGCCAACTCCTTTAAAAACAAAGAAGTTCGTCGCTCTTGAAACAAAGTCTAACGACTTCAAAACAGGAAACTGGTTTAGAAAAAGTCGTCCTTGAAACTAGAATTTATTTTGCAATAGGAAGAGGTTGGCAAAGTGCAAATTTTATCCGAAGCATTCGCGGGTTCAAAGCACTCAAATTGCTAGTTTCTCGACCTTCCCTCAACTGTTATCTTAAACGCCTCCTTATCTGATAAGCCGAAAATGGTATAAGTCCCTCAACCAGTGCCTCCTTGATTTGAAAAAATAACGAATCCTTGAAAAATCGTCCATCTGCACGTAAAGAGAGGAAAAAACAATAAAAAATAATTATAAAA
>JAGWEN010001703.1:0-17963 GCA_018703685.1 Orius laevigatus
ATAAATGGGTAAGCTCCGTCCTTTTTTTCTCTCTTTTTCCCTTAATGCGAAAGAGCTCAAGGCCATCAAATTATATTCATGGCGATCGCTAAAACAAATAAATGATTGCGATAACGGAAAAATCTTTTAACTACTCTTTATTTCAGTCGATAATAACATCTCTAATTCCTTATTTGTATATTCGCCTCCCAATATCTAATCTTTTGTTTACGTTCGTCTTCTTATCACTGCACATAATTACAGGGCGTATATCATTCGTCCGGAAAAATGTGATTTACAACATAGCGATGTCGTCAGTGCATAAATTAGACCCCGACTAAGCCATTTTAAGTTTTGAAGATAAATCAATTTTCATGTATCGAAGCCGTCTTCTATACGAGACTGAACAAAGTTATATCTATAGATCTCGATCATTTTCTATCTATATGCTATTACAGCCTGTTTTTAAGATAAAAAAATTATGCTAGGATCTAAGCAGATTTGAGAGTTTAAAGATCACAACATTATCTATGATTTTAAGGAGCGTTTATCGGTTCTAAGCAATATTCATTGCTAGAGAGATCAAGCTAAAACTATCTAGATATCTATGATTGTAAACTTTTTTCTTACAAAGATGACTTAAGCTCTTTTCTTCTTTGTCTTTTCTTTTTATTTCGTGTTTTCTTTTGTTTACTTCGATAACAAAATTTATGATAGCTTATTCTCTAAGCAGTGTAAAGTGAACTAAATTCTACCATTCTTTTGATGACAGATTATCGCATGTCATCTATAAGCCATTTTCTCATCAATGATCCTGTTTGTCAAAGATATACATAATAAAAGATCAAACGTTAACTGTATAAGCATACCAGCGCATATCGGACGATTACTAAGCCATTTCTATAAAAATATACCTTTTTCTGCTATTTGTTTTATGTAAAGATAACAAACTACTGCTACATTATCTACAGTGTAGTATTACTGATGTAGATAACTAATATAATATGGATACTCATGATATATACTATAGAGTGTAAGCCATATTTCATCATATAGATGAGTATACAGCCGCTTTCTTATTTAAAAGATGAAAAATTAAATTCCACCAAACAAAGATAACTAAATTAAGACTAGCGATTATCGACTGATTCCTAAGTCTACTGCTAAAGATAACTAAAAGACTAAAGATAACGAAAGTTATACTAGATGTCTAAGCCATTTTTCTCTTATTTAGTTTACTATCCAGTAAAACGCATCTAAGATAACAAATAAAAGATCATCTCATTGTAAGATAACATGGCATGATTCATCTATGATGTTTAAGCCATATACTAGAAAGATATAAGCCGTCCTAAGCCATTCACAAAATTAAAAATCAAATAAGCTATAATTAAATTAACAGGATATCGACGATCTAAGCTTTTTCTCTCGCTTCTGTTCAAGCATAGAACAAAATTATGTACTTTTATTACTAAGTAGTTTGTATGTAAAGAATTACCTCAATGTAAAGGATAATAGCGATTATTATTATATGATTTTCACAAGCCATTTCTAGAAAGATATAAGTCCCGTGTTTTAACGATATAAAATAAATTAAGTAAGCAGATATAGCTAACATAAATGTAAACTCGCATATATCGACGATTAAAGCCCACGTAACTATGTCTAAGCGACTGCCCCTAAAGATAACGTAATGTAAAGACAATAACAGAATTATCGCATGATTACTAAGCCATTTTCTGTAACAGATAACAAAGTTATACTATGATATATAAGCCACTTTTACGTTATCTTAAGATATGCCACCTTTTTTCTATACAGATAACTTAAAGTAAAGATAACCGAGATTAGCGTTGAACTCTATGCCTCATACTTATCTGATACAAGTCATAACAAAGTTATACTATGATTATAAGCCATTACTGTTATAGATATACAGCCTTTTTATATTTCATATAAGATAAGATATAAAACAAATTAATAACCGCCACGAATATCCATCTTTTAATGATAATAAAAAAGAGGATAAATATGTAAATAAAGCATAACAGGATATAATAACTGATTTCTAAGCCTCTGATTAAAAGATACAAATTTATCTACGATTCGAATGCCATCTTTGTAAAGATAATCTAACATCATTACTATTGCATTTGTGAAGCCATATTTCTCTAAAGTATTTTAATCAATTTCTTTTAACAAATATAGAGGACTTGTTTTAAACAATTATTGTGAAAGACAGTCAAAACATATATCTCCGATTTGTCATTTTCTCGTTAAGATACACAATTTATCTCGATTTAAGCCATTATAATATCAAGGTCTTCTATGATGCTTGACGATTTCACTGCGCAAAGCATAAACAAATATCTCACGATATACTCATAGCACATTTCTAGTAAGATCTAAGCATTTCATGCAGTTTGCTGTATAAAGAGGAACCGTCTGTGAGTAGCTATCTAGGATTGTCAAGCTATTGAAGCATATTGCTATTATCGAAAACATAGCTTCTTATTCGCTTCTTATGAACGTCCATAACTTCTATGACACATTATCATGACGATTTTATAAGAGCTCTATATCGCGTGGAAAGCTCTTTCAAATAGCTTTCTGAACGGCTAGTAAATGTGATAAGATTGGTCGCAAAATTATGCGAAGTTAGGCCAGGCATTATCAAAGGTTGAGCAAATGAACATATGTGACATGGACTTTAATGGATGTACTAATGGCGCATCCTTTTGAATTGACCTCAGAAATGATACGCGAGCTGTCTGCAGGGCCGCGAGAAGACCTGTGAGTACACGCCATGGCGGAGCCCTCCGATCGGTACGACAGGGTGACGGTCAATACTCATATTTTAGAAACGCCTCCACAATACCACGGAGATCCGCTACACAAACATACTCTCTTGCTGTCTCGCCAGCACTACCGTAGCTACCACACAGTGAGCAAATCATACGCATCACATGCGAAAAACAGTAAGTCAAAATAATACCAAATATAAAAAAATGCCCCAAAACACTACAACGTGCCCTTACATTTGAGCAGCACAAATTGCGCAAAATTCTGAGATGCAGAATGCGATGGAATTCTGTTTTGCAAATAAGTCTCTGCGCCAACCTCTGGGCTACAGAAAGCGTTATTTACGCTACGCTTCCTACTTTTAATTAGTGGAACTTTGTGGTTTCTTTGGCAATAAAAGAATAAAAAAAGTGACAAAGATAATGATCTGCGAACAAGACACCAGGTAGGGTGGTGGGGGGAGGTTGGGGGGGAGAGGGAGGGGGTAATATAATTTAATTATTGGGTAAGAATGCGGGGACGCACCCCTTCTAAGCACGGAGGCAATTAAAAAGTGCCCCTCACTTTTTTGTCCAACTCTCAAGATTCAATCCACGAATTTTTCTTTAAACGATCATAATTAAGTTGGCGACTCTGATTTTTATCGATCATCAACACTCTTATCAGTAAAACTGGCCGACTCACTGATCGATCACGGCTAATGGATTTGGGCTTTTCTAATGGATTATTCTAAGCTAATGGATTATTTTCGGGGTTTTAGGGGATCTTTTTGATTGTTTTCGGGGTTTTAGGGCCTCTTTTTGATTGGTGTAGGGGTTTAGGGCCTCGTTTTGATCAAATTAGGGGTTTTAGGGCTTCTTATTGATTGGTGTAGGGGTTTTAGAGCCTCTGTTTTGATAGAATTCGGGATTTTAGGGCATATTTTCACTGCGGTTAAGGTATTCAGAGCCCCTTTTTGATCAAATTAGGAGTTTTAGGGCCTCTTTTTGATTACATAACGGGTATTGGGGCCTCTTTTTGATTATAAAATGGGTCTTAGGGCCTCGTTTTGATTAAAAAATGGGTTTCAGGGCCTCTTTTTGATTACGAAATGGGCTTTTTGGCCCCTTTTTGATTACAAAAATTGGTTTTAGGGCCTCTTCTTGATTCCAAAATGGGTTTTAGGGCCTCTTATTTATTACAAAATTGGTTTTAGGGCCTCTTTTTGATTACAAAATGCGTTATAGTTCCTCTTTTTTATTACAAAATTGGTTTTAGGGCCTCTTTTTGATTACAAAATGGGTTTTAGGGCCTCCTTTTCTTTCATGAAGGGATTTTAGGGCCTCTTTTTGATTACATAACGGGTATTGGGGCCTCTTTTTGATTATAAAATTGGTCTTAGGGCCTCGTTTTGATTAAAAAATGGGTTTTAGGGCCTCTTTTTGATTACGAAATGGGCTTTAGGACCCCTTTTTGATTACAAAAATTGGTTTTAGGGCCCCTTCTTGATTCCAAAATGGGTTTTAGGGGCTCTTATTTATTACAAAATTGGTTTTAGGGCCTCTTTTTGATTAAAGAAGGGATTTTCGGGCCTTTTTATTGATTACAAAATGGGTTATAGTTCCTCTTTTTTTATTACAAAATTGGTTTTAGGGCCTCTTATTGATTACAAAATGGGTTTTAGGGCCTATTTTTGATCAAATTAGGAGTTTTAGGGCCTCTTTTTGATTACATAACGGGTATTGGGGCCTCTTTTTGATTATAAAATGGGTCTTTGGGCCTCGTTTTGATTAAAAAATGGGTTTTAGGGCCTCTTTTTGATTACGAAATGAGCTTTAGGGCCCCTTTTTGATTACAAAAATTGGTTTTAGGGCCTCTTCTTGATTCCAAAATGGGTTATAGGGCCTCTTATTTATTACAAAATTGGTTTTAGGGCCTCTTTTTGATTACAAAATGGGTTATAGTTCCTCTTTTTTATTACAAAATTGGTTTTAGGGCCTCTTTTTGATTACAAAATGGGTTTTAGGGCCTCCTTTTCTTTCATGAAGGGATTTTAGGGCCTCTTTTTGATTACATAACGGGTATTGGGGCCTCTTTTTGATTATAAAATGGGTCTTAGGGCCTCGTTTCGATTAAAAATGGATTTTAGCGCCTCTTTTTGATTACGAAATGGGCTTTAGGGCCCCTTTTTGATTACAAAATTTGGTTTTAGGGCCTCTTCTTGATTCCAAAATGGGTTTTTGGGCCTCTTATTTATTACAAAATTGGTTTTAGGGCCTCTTTTTGATTAAAGAAGGGATTTTCGGGCCTTTTTATTGATTACAAAATGGGTTATAGTTCCTCTTTTTTTATTACAAAATTGGTTTTAGGGCCTCTTTTTGATTACATAACGGGTATTGGGGCCTCTTTTTGATTATAAAATGGGTCTTTGGGCCTCGTTTTGATTAAAAAATGGGTTTTAGGGCCTCTTTTTGATTACGAATTGGGCTTAAGGGCCCCTTTTTGATTACAAAATTGGTTTTAGGGCCTCTTTTTGATTACAAAATGGGTTTTAGGGCCTCCTTTTCTTTCATGAAGGGATTTTAGGGCCTCTTTTTGATTACATAACGGGTATTGGGGCCTCTTTTTGATTATAAAATGGGTCTTAGGGCCTCGTTTCGATTAAAAATGGATTTTAGCGCCTCTTTTTGATTACGAAATGGGCTTTAGGGCCCCTTTTTGATTACAAAAATTGGTTTTAGGGCCTCTTCTTGATTCCAAAATGGGTTTTAGGGCCTCTTATTTATTACAAAATTGGTTTTTGGGCCTATTTTTGATTAAATAAGGGATTTTAGTTCCTTTTTATTGATTAAAAAATGGATTATAGTTCCTCTTTTTTATTACAAAATTGGTTTTAGGGCCTCTTTTTGATTACAAAATGGGTTTTAGGGCCTCTTTTTGATCAAATTAGGGGTTTTAGGGCCTCTTTTTGATTACAAAATGGGTTTTAGGGCCTCTTTTTGATCAAATTAGGGGTTTTAGGGCCTCTTTTTGATTACAAAATAGGTTTTAGGGCCTCTTTTTGATTCCAAAATGAGTTTTAGGGACTTTTTTTTATTAAACAAGGGATTTAGGGCCCCTTTAGTTTATTTTTTATAAAACCTTTTTTTCACCGAATTACGGGTTTTAGGGCTTCTTTTTGATTTTTCTTAGTTTTTGATTGGATTATGGGTGTTCCCTTTTTGATGCATTATGAATTTTGAAGCCTCTTTTTCATTGGATTAGTGTTTTTGAAGCCTCTTTTTCACAAGATGACTGGTTTTTGATCCTTTTTTGAAATTGAATTCAGTGAAAAAATAGAAAAATTTCTCTTTTTTCACTAAAATTTAAAGGTTTTAAAATAACAGAAATTAAATAAAAAGATAGGGCGTGGTTTGTTCGGGTCTCTCAGGTGTTTTCGGGAACGATACCCTTTACGGACGGTAATTTTTAAGCGGGGGGATTAACCGTACACTTTGTGTTTTATACGCGGGAAAAAAAGTGGAGAAGATGAAAATAGGCAGGAGGAGAACGATCGGTAATGACATGGTCAGCTCTCGGGCCTTAGCTTACTGTAATTTTCGAAAAATCCCAACGTATAAAAAAAGGATGAAAAACCGTCGAAATTATAGTTTGTGTATGTTAAGCAGTTGGCGGGTTCTGACCCCGAGGGTGGCTTACCAACGAAACCATTTTCCTATCGTTTGACTCACTTTTTATTCAAATTTTATTCAAAAATATTAAAACTTTATTTACCCATTGGCCAATTTAACTACTACGAATCAGGAAAAAACGGGTTAAAGGGATAATTTTAGGAAATTGGGTAACTAAAAGCTTAATTTTGAAAAGAAAGGTATTTTTTAGAAATGGGGTAAATAAAATTGATCATTTAAGTTAATGGGGTAATTTACCCCATTTCTCAATAATTTTTAAACTTTTCAGTTTATTTATCCCATTTTCTTAATATAACAATTTTTTTTTTACCCCTTAACTGATGTAAATAAAATGTTTATATGAAAGAAATGGGGTAACTAAACTGAAAAGTTAAAAAATAAAGTAATAAATAAAAAACAAAAAAAGTTTAAAAATAAAGTGATTATTGAAAACTGAGGTAAATAAAAGTGTTATATCAACGAAATGAGGTAACTAAAAGGTTATTGAAAACTTGGGATTTTTGAGAAATGGGGTAAATAAAATTGATCTGTATGGGGGATTAGGGCGACTTTTTGATTGGTTTAGGTGTTTTAGGGCCACTTTTTGATCAAATTAGGGCTATTAGGTCCTCTTTTTGATTGTTTTAGGGGTTTTAGGGCATCTTTATGATCAAATTATGAGGAAATAAGGTCTTTTTTGATCAAATCAGGCGTTTTAAAAAAATCAAATTAGATCTTTTAGGGCTTCTTTTTGAGGAGTTTAGGAGTTCTAATCCTCTATTTGGGGTATAAGAGCCTCTTTTGATTTGTCTAGGGGTTTTGAGGCCAAATGGGGAAAATAAAAGTGACGAGTTTAGGAAATTGGTAACTATAAAAAAGAGGAAAACTTTTTTAGAGAATGAAGAGAGAATGAAGGGATTTTTGAGAAATGGGGTAAATAAAAGTGATCTGTATGGGGATTAGGGCGACTTTTGTGATTGGTTTAGGTGTTTTAGGGCACTTTTTGATACAAATTAGGGCTTTTAGGTCCTCTTTTTGACTGTTTTAGGGTTTTAGGGCATCTTTATGATCAAATTATGAGGAAATATAGGTCGTTTTTGATAAAATCAGGCGTTTTAAAAAAATCAAATTAAATCTTTTAGGGCTTCTTTTTGATGAGTTTAGCGGTTCTAATCCTCTGTTTGGGGTATAAGAGCCTCTTTTGATTTGTTTAGGGGTTTTAAGGCCAAATGGGGTAAATAAAAGTGACGATTTTAGGAAATTGGTAACTATAAAAAAGAGGAAAACTTGAGAATGAAGGGATTTTTGAGAAATGGGGTAAATAAAAGTGATTTGTTATTAAAATGGGGTAAATAAAAGTGGCCGGTTTGGGAAATGGGGTAACTAAAAGGGAATATTTGAAAATGAAGGGATTTTTGAGAAATGGGGTAAATAAAATTGATCTGTATGGGGGATTAGGGCGACTTTTTGATTGGTTTAGGTGTTTTAGGGCCACTTTTTGATCAAATTAGGGCTATTAGGTCCTCTTTTTGATTGTTTTAGGGGTTTTAGGGCATCTTTCTGATCAAATTATGCGGAAATAGGTCTTTTTTGATAAAATCAGGCGTTTTAAAAAAATCAAATTAGATCTTTTAGGGCTTCTTTTTGGTGAGTTTAGGGGTTCTAATCCTCTGTTTGGGGTATAAGAGCCTCTTTTGATTTGTTTAGGGGTTTTAAGGCCAAATGGGGTAAATAAAAGTGACGAGTTTAGGAAATTGGTAACTATAAAAAAGAGGAAAACTTGAGAATGAAGGGATTTTTGAGAAATGGGGTAAATAAAAGTGATTTGTTATTAAAATGGGGTAAATAAAAGTGGCCGGTTTGGGAAATGGGGTAACTAAAAGGGAATATTTGAAAATGAAGGGATTTTTGAGAAATGGGGTAAATAAAATTGATCTGTATGGGGGATTAGGGCGACTTTTTGATTGGTTTAGGTGTTTTAGGGCCACTTTTTGATCAAATTAGGGCTATTAGGTCCTCTTTTTGATTGTTTTAGGGGTTTTAGGGCATCTTTATGATCAAATTATGAGGAAATAAGGTCTTTTTTGATCAAATTAGGCGTTTTTAAAAAATCAAAGTAGAGCTTTTAGGGCTTCTTTTTGAGGAGTTTAGGAGTTCTAATCCTCTATTTGGGGTATAAGAGCCTCTTTTGATTTGTCTAGGGGTTTTGAGGCCAAATGGGGAAAATAAAAGTGACGAGTTTAGGAAATTGGTAACTATAAAAAAGAGGAAAACTTTTTTAGAGAATGAAGAGAGAATGAAGGGATTTTTGAGAAATGGGGTAAATAAAAGTGATCTGTATGGGGGATTAGGGCGACTTTTTGATTGGTTTAGGTGTTTTAGGGCCACTTTTTGATCAAATTAGGGCTTTTAGGTCCTCTTTTTGATTGTTTTAGGGGTTTTAGGGCATCTTTATGATCAAATTATGAGGAAATAAGGTCGTTTTTGATAAAATCAGGCGTTTTAAAAAAATCAAATTAAATCTTTTAGGGCATCTTTTTGATGAGTTTAGGGCTTCTAATCCTCTATTTGGGGTATAAGAGCCTCTTTTGATTTGTTTAGGGGTTTTAAGGCCAAATGGGGTAAATAAAAGTGACGAGTTTAGGAAATTGGTAACTATAAAAAAGAGGAAAACTTGAGAATGAAGGGATTTTTGAGAAATGGGGTAAATAAAAGTGATTTGTTATTAAAATGGGGTAACTAAAAGGGAATATTTGAAAATGAAGGGATTTTTGAGAAATGGGGTAAATAAAATTGATCTGTATGGGGGATTAGGGAGACTTTTTGATTGGTTTAGGTGTTTTAGGGCCACTTATGATCAAATTAGGGCTATTAGGTCCTCTTTTGATTGTTTTAGGGGTTTTAGGGCATCTTTATGATCAAATTATGAGGAATAAGGTCTTTTTTGATCAAATCAGGCGTTTTAAAAAAATCAAGTGAGCTTTTAGGGCATCTTTTTGATGAGTTTAGGGCTTCTAATCCTCTATTTGGGGTATAAGAGCCTCTTTTGATTTGTTAGGGGTTGTAAGGCCAAATGGGGTAAATAAAAGTGACGAGTTTAGGAAATTGGTAACTATAAAAAAGAGGAAAACTTGAGAATGAAGGGATTTTTGAGAAATGGGGTAAAATAAAATTGATCTGTATGGGGGATTAGGGCGACTTTTTGATTGGTTTAGGTGTTTTAGGGCCACTTTTTGATCAAATTAGGGCTTTTAGGTCCTCTTTTTGATTGTTTTAGGGGTTTTTAGGGCATCTTTATGATCAAATTATGAGGAAATAAGGTCGTTTTGATAAAATCAGGCGTTTAAAAAAATCAAATTAGATCTTTTAGGGCTTCTTTTTGGTAAACGGACAAAATACACTGGGTTACTCTTCTTGGACAAAATGCACTATAAGCCGGACGAAATACACGGTCCGAAGCGACCCTTCGTTCGGACAAAATACACGGTCTGTTAAACCTTTTTTTCGGACGAAATACACTGCATATCTTAAGAATTGTGATAAAGCATGAAGAAACGTAATAAAATATGAACTTTAGTACCCAATATTCCAAAATGTTATAAAAACAATGGCTGTAATACTCTTTTTCCGATGAATCCCAAAAATTATTCATTCTAAAAGAAATCACGAATTCGTGAAAAACATCAAAATCAGCATTAGTAAAGCTTAATTTTCGTAAAAAACCTCGAAATCAACATCTAATAAGCCTAGTTTTCGTCAAAAAACCTCAAAATCAACATTTATGAAGCCTAGTTTTGGTCAAAAAACCTCGAAACAACATTTGTTAAGCCTAATTTTCGTCAAAAAACCTCAAAATCAACATTTTTAAAGCCCAAATTTTCGTCAAAAACCTCAATCAACATTTAAAAAGCCCAAATTTTCGTCAAAAACCTCAAAATCAACAGTTATAAATGCCTAACTTTCAGAATTGAAAAAGTTATTTCCTAAGTTTTCCAGAAAATAGCAATTTTCTGCGCCCCCTTAACTGAAAACCCACCCACACCCTAAGGTCCCAGTCCGCCCCTGCTTAGAGAAGGCCACTGCCTTCGTTAAGCATTAAATAAAATTATACCTGAGTGTCTACCTGCTTTTTTACCTGAATTTTTACCTGATATAGTGCATTTTGTCCGGGCAATAGTGAATTTTGTCCAACCTCTAAAATAAAACAATGGACCGTGTATTACGTCCGGGAACCCTTCTTTTTGATGAGTTTAGGGGTTCTAATCCTCTGTTTGGGGTATAAGAGCCTCTTTTGATTAGTTTAGGGGTTTTAAGGCCAAATGGGGTAAATAAAAGTGACGAGTTTAGGAAATTGGTAACTATAAAAAAGAGGAAAACTTGAGAATGAAGGGATTTTTGAGAAATGGGGTAAATAAAATTGATCTGTATGGGGGATTAGGGCGACTTTTTGATTGGTTTAGGTGTTTTAGGGCCACTTTTTGATCAAATTAGGGCTTTTAGGTCCTCTTTTTGATTGTTTTAGGGGTTTTAGGGCATCTTTATGATCAAATTATGAGGAAATAAGGTCGTTTTTGATAAAATCAGGCGTTTTAAAAAAATCAAATTAGATCTTTTAGGGCTTCTTTTTGGTAAACGGACAAAATACACTGGGTTACTCTTCTTGGACAAAATGCACTATAAGCCGGACGAAATACACGGTCCGAAGCGACCCTTCGTTCGGACAAAATACACGGTCTGTTAAACCTTTTTTTCGGACGAAATACACTGCATATCTTAAGAATTGTGATAAAGCATGAAGAAACGTAATAAAATATGAACTTTAGTACCCAATATTCCAAAATGTTATAAAAACAATGGCTGTAATACTCTTTTTCCGATGAATCCCAAAAATTATTCATTCTAAAAGAAATCACGAATTCGTGAAAAACATCAAACTCAGCATTAGTAAAGCTTAATTTTCGTACCTCGAAATCAACATCTAATAAGCCTAGTTTTCGTCAAAAAAACCTCAAAATCAACATTTATGAAGCCTAGTTTTGGTCAAAAAACCTCGAAACAACATTTGTTAAGCCTAATTTTCGTCAAAAAACCTCAAAATCAACATTTTTAAAGCCCAAATTTTCGTCAAAAACCTCAATCAACATTTAAAAAGCCCAAATTTTCGTCAAAAACCTCAAAATCAACAGTTATAAATGCCTAACTTTCAGAATTGAAAAAGTTATTTCCTAAGTTTTCCAGAAAATAGCAATTTTCTGCGCCCCCTTAACTGAAAACCCACCCACACCCTAAGGTCCCAGTCCGCCCCTGCTTAGAGAAGGCCACTGCCTTCGTTAAGCATTAAATAAAATTATACCTGAGTGTCTACCTGCTTTTTTACCTGAATTTTTACCTGATATAGTGCATTTTGTCCGGGCAATAGTGCATTTTGTCCAACCTCTAAAATAAAACAATGGACCGTGTATTACGTCCGGGAACCCTTCTTTTTGATGAGTTTAGGGGTTCTAATCCTCTGTTTGGGGTATAAGAGCCTCTTTTGATTAGTTTAGGGGTTTTAAGGCCAAATGGGGTAAATAAAAGTGACGAGTTTAGGAAATTGGTAACTATAAAAAAGAGGAAAACTTGAGAATGAAGGGATTTTTGAGAAATGGGGTAAATAAAAGTGATTTGTTATTAAAATGGGGTAAATAAAAGTGGCCGGTTTGGGAAATGGGGTAACTAAAAGGGAATATTTGAAAATGAAGGGATTTTTGAGAAATGGGGTAAATAAAATTGATCTGTATGGGGGATTAGGGCGACTTTTTGATTGGTTTAGGTGTTTTAGGGCCACTTTTTGATCAAATTAGGGCTATTAGGTCCTCTTTTTGATTGTTTTAGGGGTTTTAGGGCATCTTTATGATCAAATTATGAGGAAGTAAGGTCTTTTTTGATAAAATCAGGCGTTTTAAAAAAATCAAATTAGATCTTTTAGGGCTTCTTTTTGATGAGTTTAGGGGTTCTAATCCTCTATTTGGGGTATAAGAGCCTCTTTTGATTTGTTTAGGGGTTTTAAGGCCAAATGGGGTAAATAAAAGTTACGAGTTTAGGAAATTGGTAACTATAAAAAAGAGGAAAACTTGAGAATGAAGGGATTTTTGAGAAATGGGGTAAATAAAAGTGATCTGTATGGGGGATTAGGGCGACTTTTTGATTGGTTTAGGTGTTTTAGGGCCACTTTTTGATCAAATTAGGGCTATTAGGTCCTCTTTTTGATTGTTTTAGGGGTTTCAGGGCATCTTTATGATCAAATTATGAGGAAATAAGGTCTTTTTTGATCAAATTAGGCGTTTTTTAAAAATCAAAGTAGAGCTTTTAGGGCATCTTTTTGATGAGTTTAGGGCTTCTAATCCTCTATTTGGGGTATAAGAGCCTCTTTTGATTTGTTTAGGGGTTTTAAGGCCAAATGGGGTAAATAAAAGTGACGAGTTTAGGAAATTGGTAACTATAAAAAAGAGGAAAACTTGAGAATGAAGGGATTTTTGAGAAATGGGGTAAATAAAAGTGATTTGTTATTAAAATGGGGTAACTAAAAGGGAATATTTGAAAATGAAGGGATTTTTGAGAAATGGGGTAAATAAAATTGATCTGTATGGGGGATTAGGGAGACTTTTTGATTGGTTTAGGTGTTTTAGGGCCACTTTTTGATCAAATTAGGGCTATTAGGTCCTCTTTTTGATTGTTTTAGGGGTTTTAGGGCATCTTTATGATCAAATTATGAGGAAATAAGGTCTTTTTTGATCAAATCAGGCGTTTTAAAAAAATCAAAGTTGAGCTTTTAGGGCATCTTTTTGATGAGTTTAGGGCTTCTAATCCTCTATTTGGGGTATAAGAGCCTCTTTTGATTTGTTTAGGGGTTTTAAGGCCAAATGGGGTAAATAAAAGTGACGAGTTTAGGAAATTGGTAACTATAAAAAAGAGGAAAACTTGAGAATGAAGGGATTTTTGAGAAATGGGGTAAATAAAAGTGATTTGTTATTAAAATGGGGTAAGAAAATGTTTAGGAAATGGGGTAACTTTTGAGACAAATATTGACTTTTCAAGAGCGTTATGATGATCGATTAGTTTGATAACGTAAAAACGTCTGAAAATAAAATTTTTAAAAATTAATGTTCCTTTTTCACAGTGGAAAAAGCAATTTTGTGAAAAGTGTGAAAGTTCAAAGTTATCTGATACCCCCCTCCTCCACCTCCCCCCCACCGCCACGCCTTCCTTTTTTGCCCTTAGGGGTGTGAATTAATTTCAGCCCTCGTCTTTTCCTTCTGGATACAAAAAAGGGAAGATGCCCCTTTTGAGATTAACATCCCTAATACATTAGTAACGGGAAATGGAATAGGGAAAAAGATTGGTGGGGGGAGGGTGGTGGGGGGGGGGAGGGTGTTTGAGGCGCCTTTTTCCATCGCTTTTGATCATCCCAAGTGTCCGAAAATCGAAGTGGACTCTAAAAAGCGAATTTTTAAGCTAATTTGACGCTTTCGACAAAAACTTAAAGGGATAATTTTTTTTTTGTTAAAAACTTCAAAATCAACGTTTTAAGAGATAATTTTCGTTAAAAAACCGCAAAATCATCGTTTTAAGAGTTAATTTTCGTTGAAAAACCTAAAAATTAACGTTTTAAGAGGTATTTTTTGGTGAAAAAAAAACCCCCTCTGAATTAACGTTTTAAGAGGCAATTTTCGTTTTAAAAAAACCCGCAAAATCAACGTTTTAAGGCTCTTTTTCGTCAAAAACCTTTAAATTTACATTATTTGAGAACCGATCTTTCATCAAAAACTTCAAATTCAACGTTTTATAAAGCTAAATTTCCGGCAAAAACCTAAAAATCATCGTTTCAAGAGATAATTTTTTTTTCAAAAAACCTCAAATTCAACGTTTTATGAGACAAATATTATCAAAATCTTTCAAAATATCTCAACATCAACGTTTTAAGAGATAATTTTTGTCAAAAAAACCCCCTCAAAATCATCATTTTTCGTCAAAAACCTCGAAATCAAAGTTTTAAGAGATAATTTTCGTTAAAAAATCGCAAAATCAACGTTTTAAAAGGAACATTTTATCGATTCGATAATCTTTGACTATTAACCAAATGAAATTTCGCGTTTTTAGATTAAAAAAAATGCAAAAATTGACTTTTTTCTTTTCTTTTTATTTTTCCAACGCCGCTTCGGAGGCTTCTTTTTCATTTTTTTCAAGGACTTCACCTGGTTCGTCCCGACTTTTTTTTCAATTTTTTTTTTCTTCTCCCTTTCGGAAAGGCGGGGAATCCTTTTGAAATCCAGTAAACCGTAGCCTAATACGAATCGATATCGGAATTTTTCCTCCTTAAGACGAGATGTGTTTTTTTCTTAAGTGTTTTTAGTTTTTTTTGTCTAATAGCCAACCTCTGAGTCATCAGGTGCTCTATGAGCCGTATGATGTGGTCAAGAATTTTTTTTTTCTTTCGGAAAAACCATCAATAAAAGGGTTAATTTCGCGGATTTCCGTAGAGAAGAGGCTATTGAGGTTTTAGGGCTTCTTATTGATTGTTGTAGGGGTTTTAGAGCCTCTGTTTTGATAGAATTGGGGATTTTAGGGCATCTTTTTAATCGAATCAGGGATTTTAGGGCATATTTTCACTGCGGTTAAGGTATTCAGAGCCTCTTTTTGATCAAATTAGGGGTTTTAGGGCCTCTTTTTGATTAGAAAATGGGTTTTAGCGCCCCTATTTGATTCCTAAATGGGTTTTAGCGCCTCTTTTGGTTTCAAAATGGGTATTAGGGCCTATTTTGTTTATTTAAAATTTGGGTTTTAGGGCCTCTTTTTGATTAAATAAGGGATTTTAGGGCCTCCTTTTGATTCCAAAATGGTTTTTGGGCCTCTTTTTGATTACAAAATGGGTTTTAGGGCTTCTTTTTGATTACAAAATTTGTTTTGTAATGGGTTTTAGGTCCTCTTTTTTTATTTAAAAAAAAAAAAAAAGTTTTAGCGCCTCTTTTTTTTAATTAAATAATGAATTTTAGGGCCTCCTTTTGATTCCAAAATGGTTTTTGGGCCTCTTTTTGATTACAAAATGAATTTTAGCGCCTCTTTTTCTTTAATTAAGGGATTTTAGGGCCTCTTTTTGATTCCTAAATGAGTTTTAGGGCCTCTTATTTATTACAAAATTGGTTTTAGGGCCTATTTTGTTTATTTAACAATTGGGTTTTTTGGCCTCTTTTTGATTATAAAATCCGCTGAAATGTGTTTTAGGGCCTCTTTTTGATTAAGTAAGAGATTTAAGGGCTTCTTTTTTGATTAGAAAATGGGTTTCAGGGCCTCTATTTGATTCCAAAATGGGTTTTAGGGCCTCTTTTTGATTACAAAATTTGTTTTGTAATGGGTTTTGGGGCCTCTTTTATTTAAAAGTTTTTAGGGCCTCTTTTTTTTATTAAATAATGAATTTTAGGGCCTCCTTTTGATTCCAAAATGGTTTGTAGGACCTCTTTTTGATTCTAAAATGGTTTTTAGGGCCTCTATTAGAAAATGGGTTTTAGGGCCTCTTCTCGTCTCTGGAGATCACGATTTGTGTAATCTGGCCATTAAACGGTTTTTTTTTAATTTAAAAATTGTTTTTCCCATACAACATGGGAACTAAATTAGGGGAAAAAAATGAATTTTTTGAGAAAGGAAATGAAGTACCAACTGTTCAAAAAAAAATTTTTTTTTATTTGTTGTTTTTTCCTTCTCTCTTCATCCTTCCCATTAATAATTACCGAGAATAGCCGTCCCGATGGCGGACTCTACGATAGAGATCTCGTTCCGTGCGATTCCTATCTCAACCGGAAGCCGCGAGTAGCATCTCGTCCCGCCGTCCCGCCATTTTTTCGGTTCTCTGCCCAACTTCCTCTCAAACGTTATTAGAGCGCCGAGCTACAGAAGAATTTACCAAACCGACCTCAAATTTATGGTTTCTGAGAGTGAAGACACACGGAAAATGTGGCTCGAATCTCTTAAAACGTGCTGGGATATAGAATATGTTATGTTGGCAAGCTTCAAGGGGTCAGATGGGCATATGTTCAAGCCCTCTTGGAGCTGTCCAAACACGGCTGGAGGTGTAAAAAACCATATTGGGTACAAGTACCTACTTTTTCCTCTTTTTTAATAGGTAGGTAGGTACTTTAACCTTCGGTAGGTCAAGGTTAGGTTGCTTAAAGTACCTACCTATCTATTCGATTAGGTAGGTACTAGTAGGTAGGTACATTAACTTAAAAACCTTGATTTTAATAGGTATCTACCTACCCCCTTTTTAGTAGGTAAGCACCTACCTTTTTTTAAATTTTAGGTAGGTAATTTTGAAAAGTACATACTGGTAGGTACTTTAAACTACCTATTCCATTTTAATAGGTAGGTAGGTATTTTAAGGTACAACTTTAACTACCTTGAGTTTAATAGGTATCTACCTACCCCCTTTTTAGTACTTAAGTATCTATTCGATTTTAATAGGTAGTTACGTTAACTTTACTACCTTGATTTTAATAGGTATCTACCTACCCCCTTTTTAGTAGGTAAGTACCTATTCGATTTTGATAGGTAGGTACTTTAACTTAACTACCTTTATTTCAATAGGTATCTACCTACCCCCTTTTTAGTAGGTAAGTATCTATCGATTTTAATAGGTAGGTACGTTAACTTAACTACCTGATTTTAATATGTATCTACCTACCCCCTTTCTAGTGGGTAAGTACCTACCTCTAATTTTAGAAAGGTAATTTTGATTAGTTCATACTAGGTAGGTACTTTAACTTATCTACCTTTATTTTATAGGTATCTACTACCCCCTTTTTAGTAGGTAAGTATCTATTCGATTTTAATAGGTAGGTACGTTAACTTGACTACATGATTTTAATAGGTATCTATCTACCCCTTTCTAGTGGTAAGTACCTACTTTTTTTTATAATTTTAGGTAGGTAATTTTTGAAATTACTCTAGGTAGGTACTTTAAACTACCTATTCGTTTTAATAGTAGTTAGGTACTTTAACTGACCTTGGTTTAATAGATATCTACCTACTCCCATTTTTTTTAGTGTAAGTATCTATTCGATTTTAATAGGTAGGTACGTTAACTTGACTACCATGATTTTAACAGGTATCTATCTACCCCCTTTCTAGTGGGTAAGTACCTACCTTTTTTTTTAATTTTAGGTAGGTAATTTTGAAAATTACATACTAGGTAGGTACTTTAAACTACCTATTCGATTTTAATAGGTAGGTAGGTACTTTAACTTCACTACCTTGAGTTTAATAGATATCTACCTAACCCTTTTTTAGTAGGTAAGTATCTATTCCGATTTTAATAGGTAGGTACTTAACTTGACTACCAATGATTTTAACTAGGTATCTATCTACCTCCCTTCTAGTGGGTAAGTACCTACCTTTTTTTTTAATTTTAGGTTAGGTAATTTTGAAAATTACATACTAGGTAGGTACTTAAACGGCTTCCCGTCGTTGACTTCCTTAGCGGATGGGTCAGCGTTCAAAAAT